>JAQFVV010008506.1:0-29315 GCA_028023455.1 Epiperipatus broadwayi | reverse complement strand
ATATATAAAAATGATTTCTTTTTGCAATTTTATCTAGACCTATCTACTAAGTCGTTTATTATACAATTCAAATCATTTTAATAACTAATTTGCTATGTGAGAAATATCCAATTTAAAATGTTCATATTTTTAGTATTAAGAAAATAGTAACCTAAGGCAGACTGACATTAATACAAACAGTTCTAATTTGAAAACTTTTATTATTTCGGCAAAATAATTATTACTATATAATCCAATAAAATCACAAATCAAGTTCTGGAATCAATGATTTTGGATTAATGATAGTCTACATGCATAGAACAGTCTTATAATCAAATCACGTCACTACAAACTATTCCAATGATGTTCTCATAATGTTTGAAATAGTTTCTAACAAATGATTGACAAATGCAAGGCTAATATCAATAATATGTTATCACAAAATAATTTGTTTTTTCGAAATCCAAAGAACATCATAGGTCTTAAAGACATGAATACCATCCAAGACTAATTAATAATCTGCCCATCACTTTGAGAATCAGAAAACTGATTATCAACTCTAAATACCTAAATAATCCTGCATTCAAATGGAATACCATATCTGATTATTAATGAAAACGATCAAGTAGTTTATAAACTGTGAATTGATTATTGCTTATTGAATTTTTTCAATAGATTTTTCAGCCAAGATATCTAATCAACACTTTTAAAAAAATTCAAGTACTTACTTAAGCTATTAAAAAAAATTAAAACTCAAACTATCTTAGCAAGTGATCATATTTTCTTCTCATTATAAATTGATATACATTTTTTTTTCATATGTCATAGCATCGGCCGGGAGGTGAACCCACAACCGTCTGCAACCAACTACTTGCTTGCAAGGCAGCTGCGATGAGCTCTCGGCTAACAACCCTTGACAATTGATATGCATTTCTATCTAGTCCCCAGAAAAAAATGTATTACACAATTTTGTATCCTTCAATTGATTACCTTAGGCTAAATGAAAGATTACCGACAAAAAAAAATATTTGCAAAGAAGGTCTTAGTGAAGTGGATAGATGAAGTTTGCTTCTCAAATATGATAGTCCATTGTCCAATAAAAGATAAGAGGATTTGATGCTGCGGTATTGTTCATTATGTTACACTTACGCAAAAAAAATAATATTACAAATCACTGTTTTATATTTGTTCCTGATACACCGGACATTTTTTACTCAAACTTTTTTAAATATTGTTATCAAAATATGACTTAGATATACAATTGCAAATTATTTAAAAAATTGAATTTTGGTTAAAAATTGGATGACAATTTAGAACACGTTTGTCTTCAAGCCCTATTCGTTGCTCTATTGTTCACAGTTTATTGTGCCCTTGTAAGAAAAACAAATTATATCATGACTTCAACTTAGTTGTACTGAAAGAGTTCTTGCCTATATTGATGACCTCATTATATAATGGTAATTGACAATTGGTTAAAATACCCCTTAAAATTTTCATCAGCTACTTTTGTATTCCTAGACATATTATTTATCCTATCAAAAACCAAGTTAAGCAACTATATAAATAAATTAGTTTATAATTATCTAATTTAGATGTTTATTCTACTTTATGAAGTTACTAATATTTACTAAGGCAATAAACCTCAAGAATGTGCGCTTGAAAATGCGAATGTAGGGACCTCTACAGGTCTTAACCACAAGCCTACGCTTTGGAAGAAAAGAGGGGAACCCTTCTTTACTTTAACCTACTTTCTATATAAATAGGTGAAGCTGAAGCAGTTTAGATCTGAGAGCATGAAGCTATTCAATACCTCACTGATTAAATCCGCAATTCCTATTACACATTAGTACTCGCAAAATCTTTCGATTTACAACGAGTCAATGGAAAGATCTTATAGTTAGAAATCTATTACGATACTTTAAAGTTATAATTATAAATTTATTTAACGCACATTGATTACGTAAGTAATATTTACTAAGGCAATAAACCTCAAGAATGTTTGCTTGAAAATGGGAAAGTTACAAAAACAACAATTTGCTTACAATTTATTTACAATTTATGTTGTGTTATGTGAAAAAAAAATACAGAAATTGGTAATTAAGAAGTGGTCATGCATCAATAAATATTAATAGATATATTTAATCTTTAAATAATATTAATAACTGAAATACAGACTTATTATATATCTGTATCAATATATGTAATATGTAGAGTATATGAGCACAGACTTTCACACGACCCATCACTCTCCACTCTATCTCATAACACTGAATCACTTGAACACATATATGTCAAAAAGATAAATAATCACCAATATACGTATTTCATGCTAAACCAGCAATCATCAGTTGGTCCAGATTATCATCTCTACACATATATGCAATAAGCGCTCAGATACATATTAAGATAACCAATCTTCATACTTTAATGGACAGGCTTCAATACACTCCACACACCAACTCTTATAAAGTTACAAAAACAACAATTTGCTTACAATTTATTAATGTATATTGTGTTATATGAAAAAAAATTACAGAAATTGGTGATTAAGAAATGGACATGCATTAATAAATATTAATAGGTATATTTAATCTTTAAATAATATTGAAAAATATCTGTGTTAAAGTAATATGTTTACTAAGTTTAAAAATGAACAACAGTGGTTAATAGGAAAATTGTTTAAAGGCAGCTACTATTTGTGAATGCATAATAATAAAATGATTATTCTAAAATGAATTGACATTAGATAAATAGAAATCAATATCAAGATACATTGGTTTATGAATGATAACTTGGGCCAAAAGCATTGTTTATGTCAAAATGCATGTTAGGAATTATTTTTTCTTAGCATGGAGTTATGTATTTAAAAAAGTAACATGTATTTATGTGATTTGAAGGTGATATTAGTAATAGTTGATTGCATTCATGCCAGCAGTAAAACATAGTTTTAAATGACATAATGATTTTATACTACTTCTCTATTTTATGATGAAAATTTTAAAAATAAATAGAATATCTTTTTTTTATATAATCGCAAAGAGTCGGTATTGAGTTATTGATAATTTTGAATCATCAACAACCATTATCAATCCACTGCAGGATGAAGGTCTCTCCAAGTTCAATCCATCTTCTGTGATCTTTAGCTTCTTTTTTTCACATCATCCCTGCACACGTTCTTATTTCAACCATCCATCTCACATGTGGTCTGTTTTTGGGTCTTTTACAATCTCTTGGGAATCCAGTTTAAGATTTCAATTGTCCATCTATTATCATCTCTCCTAGCAATATGTCCAGCCCAACTCCACTTCAGTCTTTTAATTTTATCAATGAGGTCAGTAATATCTGTTTGTTCTCTTACCCATATATTGCGTTTTCAATCTCTTCTTGTTACTCCCAACATGCATCTCTCCTTACTTCTTTGAGTGGTCTGAAGTAAGAATTAGTAAACCACATTTATTAAAAACCTTCCTTTTCAAACACATAGGCATATTTCCTTTTAGTATCAAGTTATTTCTACCAAAAGCACTCCAACCAAGTTTAATTCTATGATTAATTTCATCCATTATGTTTCCATCTGTATTAATAATCTGACCAAAGTATTTGTAGCTTTTAACTTCTTCTAACTCATCATAATCAATGTTTATTTTTTTATTTTGAGAAAATCCATTAAGCATTACTTTAGTCATTTTAACATTTATCTTTAATCCGATTTTCCTACTTCATCAGATAACTCCTGCAACATTTCCTGCAGCTCTAAAGCATTATTTGCAAAAACAACATCATCTGCAAAAATCTAAATGACTTAAATAATCTCCATTTACTTTCACTCCTTTAGTTTCCCATTTTAATCCACAAAATACTTTTTTCCAGCACTACTGTAAAAAGTTTTGGATAATTTAATAAGTAATTAAGTTTTGTCAAATATAAATTATAATTTTCAAAATGACCATTTTTTTTAGATCAATGAACAAAACTTAATGTTTTTTTCTTTTCTCATGTGTCATAGCATCAGCCGGGAAGCGAACCCGCTAACCCGGGACAACTACTTGTAAAGCAGCTGTCGCTGACCTCTCGACCACCGATGCTTGACTGTTTAACATTCAAAATAATCAGTTTTGCCACGTAATGTTTTGACATTTTATTTATAAGAAATTGACTTATTATTGATTTGAAAGTAATAATCTTTACTAAAGATGAAGATACAATATAAAATATGGTGGCGAATGGTTAGCATAGCTGCCTTCCAAGCAGTTGTTTCGAGTTCGCTTCCCGGGAGACGCTTTGACATATATATATATTGTAAGTATAGGATCTCATCCCACACAAATGTTTGACTTCTAGAAAGAGCTTCAAAGATTACTTTCAATATAAAATATATTTTTTGTTTGTTTATACTTATAATTTTTTAATGAAAAAAATTATTAAAAAAACAAGTAGAAAATGTCAGCAATAATTTGTAGTTATGTATTATTTTTGTTAATCATATAATTTAAAAATTGTTTTCTATCAAAAGTTCCAGACTAAAATAATTGTTTTGAATTTTACAATAAGTTACATGAAACTTTACTATTCATAAAGACATAGGAATATGGCATTTAAAAAATTCATCTGAATTTCTAAAATAAAAACCAAATCAAATATTAAATTGAAAAATGATCAGTTAACTGAATTATTTTTTAAAATAATATATGCTTACACCCGAATACTGTTTGTAAAAACATGCAAATCAGCAAATGTGATGTAGTATTTAAAATGTTTAATTATCAAAGCTACACATTATTCATGTTTTACAAAAATATTTGGATATGCAGGATTTTGGAAGTCATTTAGTAAATTGGACTCATATTGAAGGAAACAAGCGTTGGTGGTCGAGAGGTCAGCACAGCTGCCTTTCCTGGGTTTGCATTCACTTCCCGGCTGATGCTATGACACATGAAAAAACAAACAATAGTTTAACAAAAAAAAAATATTACCTCATATCTAAGAACCAATGGTAACTATGTAACCTTTTTGATATTTTTTATCTGCATACAGATATTTTTTATGAGAAATGTGAATCTTTGTTGTATATAGCTGGTTTATCCATGAATCTTGCAGTCTCTGTGTTTGAGTTATTTGTCAATAGTGATTGAAGGTAAACAGTTAACATAACAGACTGTAGTAGTGAGTTAGACATCATCTTTCATTAATGAGAAGGATGCACATGGTAAATTGACTGTTGCTAGAAGCAATTTGAAGTCATGGCATACAACTTTCATTGTTCATAGGGCATGATCAAGATCTAAGAGAATGCTTTGATAGTATATTGGCCATTTTCAGAGCTGACCTGAATTAAGATTTTGTAAAGGCTCCAATCAGTTGCATTCTGTGTATGTAAATGATGAGGAAACAGCTTATCAATTTTTACACCACTAAACATCACATGATCACCATCTCTTATACTAATGCATAACTGTTATTAAACAGGCAAAAACTCTCCACATTGTAGTGCATCCATTCATTACTCTGGTTGGCACATGGTGGCACTACTGTATGGAGAGTTTTGCTTGTTATCAATTTTTTTTATGAGTCCACACATTCAGCTACTTAATATCATTATATGATATATCATTTTTTACTGTAGTGTACTATAGATGACATCTCATTACAAGACATTGATGTCTCATTAATGTTTAACTGAAATTTTACATCTTGCAGGATGGATGATAACATTGTGACAATTTTCCAACAGAATAAGATTTAATAATACTTTATACCTATTAAAAATGATCTTTGATTTTTTTTTTTTTTGTCATCTGTTAATGTAAGTTGAGAATCATAACCTCTAAGGAGAAATGATTGCTATGTAAAAGTCATATCAGAATGATGATTTTTCCCAAACCTTTTTCTAGCGTTACTATTTTGAGAATTCTCCATTATCTGATCGTCATGTCAAATTATGATTACAAAATATAAGAGCAAAATAAGCATTATCATTTTTGCGAGGAAAAACAGACAATACACACATACATATATATATATTTATGAAAAGTCAATAATGTTCTAATTTTCCGTATAAAAGTATTGTTAAAAGCCTGAATATAGTTTAGTGCAATGGTAAAATTATGTCCACAAGAATTAGAGTTTTGTGGATCTAAGCTCTGCCTATCATTTCTAATGCTCAATTACCAAAAAATCCAATTGTTTTCTTTTAAATATATCTATTTTTTTTTTATCTCCATCTTTTCTACGTTCCCATTTTCTTGTAAATAAAATAACTAAAATAGTTAACTGTGATAGTAATATTTTCTCATTTCTGTTGTTCTTTACAAACACATGCAAAACCTTTATTTTTATTATGAAATTTTTATCTTGTCTGTGGATTTGTTGTTTTAATCTGAGAAAACAGAAAATTCAGTTTCTAATCTTGAATAACCCAAGGAATTAGGCTTAATTTTTAAAATTATTCTGCATAAAAGAAATCTTTGAATCCCAACCTTCTATCTTTTATATGGTCATTTATTTTTAAAGTTAAATCATTAATTCTGGATTTTACAATTACTATTTTTTATTTTTTTTTATTTTATTTGGAGAAGACGATTCTTTTGTTTTAGTCAGATCTTTATTATTTACCAGTTTGTCACAAAGTATGAAATTCACAAGTATGTTATTATTTTTTAAAATTATTTATGGTCTAGGTCACCAGCTTAATTCTACTTTTAAGATATCAAGGAATGAATATATGAGGATTAAATGCTTGTCATGCATATGTTAAGAGGTTATTTGATGGTCTGTATTTCTCTTGGAATCACTTACGTATTAACTACTGAACTAGAGCCAGAATGTTCCAGTATTAGAATAATTATGGATACACATATTGCTACATCCAGAAATGTTAAAGCATTTGAATTTATCTTCTTGTTGTTGTGCATGTGGAAGGGAGGGCAGTGCTTGGCATATTCACATATTTTCTACTCAATAGTTATACATTAAATAAATTGCTGGACTTGTCCTAGTATTTTTAATCTAATGCTAAATATCCTGGCACCTCACTGATGATGCCAGAAACAGAAGCCAGTCCAGGGTTGAGAATATTCTCAAAGTTTGTTAAGAGCTTGTTTTGCGAGCTCTATATATAACAATTGTAAATATGAGCTTTATTAAATTAAGTCATGTGATATCTGAATTGATTTTTTATCATTTTATTTTTACTCTTAAGGCTTTGGCGATTTTATATTGCTACAGCAATTAATATATGGTGTATCTGAACTTAGTTTAGTTCCATATGGATCTTTGAGTTAGATAGCTGGATTGCAAGACATATGGATGTCTGACATTTTTAGATTTTCTACTCAATAGTTATACATTAGATAAAGTGCTGGACTTGTCCTAGTATTTTTAATCTAATGCTGAATATCCTGGCACCTCACTGACGATGCCAGAAGCAGAAACCGGTCTGGGGTTGAGAATATTCTCAAAGCTTGTTAAGAGCTTGTTTAGGAGCTCTATATATAACATTTGTAAATACGAGCTTTATTAAATTAAGTCGTGTGACATCTGACTTGATTTTTTTATCATTTTAGAATATCTTAAATGCAGATAATTCTTCTCCATAATTTCTTTGTCATTTACATTGAAGTCTTCTGCTCTTAATATATTGTTTTTTAAAATAAAAGTTTTTAAAATATTTTTTATAGCTTTTTTTTAAAAAAGAATAAATAAAAAAGGACTCTCACAGAGTTAATAATTGAAATATACTTGATTTTCAGAAATACATATCAGTGAATTTTTAAGTTAGAATTTACACATCTTTTTAAAATGTTTGTTTTTAAAAATGTTTATAATATTGGAATTATTATGAAGACATAAGATTATTGTAATCAGTTTATAGGCAACAGAAATAAAATGGAGCAAATAAGTAGTAAATTTTCTATTGAGAAAAAACCAACTATAAAAGCAAACAAGCATATGAAAACAAAACAATTCATTCAGAAAATCTTATCATAACATGACATGATCACCATTTTTTATGCTTGCTTATAACTGTTATTAAAATAGGCAAAAACCCACTATACTTATTGCCACACTGCAAGCTAGAGTAATCAATGGATGCCAAAAAGCCTGTGGCACCCATCGATTACTCTAGCTTGCAGTGTGGCAGTACATGTAGTGAGTTTTTGCCTGTTTTAAAATCTTATCATCTCAAATTCCGTAAAGAAGTTAATATTAAATTATAAGGAAATTGTAATTGGGAATAGCAAGAGAAAATACAGGAAACAATCCAGAGTATCCAGTTTTTTGTTATTGTAAAAAGTTTTAGGTGCATTAACAACAGCCAATAATTTATATATATTACAAAAAAAAATCAAGTCATATGATCTAATTTAACAAGCTTATATTACAAATGTTATATATATAACTCGCAAATAGGCTCTTAACAAGCTTTGCAGAATATCGCCAATCTCAGACCGGTTTCTGCTACTGCTTCCTCAGTGAAGGGCAATGCTTGAATATCCTAGCACCTCACTGAGGAAGGCAGTAACAGAAACCGGTCTGAAGTTAGGGATATTCTGTGAAGCTTGTTAAGAGCTTATTTGTGAGCTCTATATATAACATATATATATTGAATTAAATATTTTTCATGGATTATTATAATAAACAACAGAAATAATGTAAGATTATATTTATGTAAACAAAGATAACTTTTGCCTTTGGTGTTGCCAGGATTATTTACTACTACTTGACATTTTCCTGAGGCTAAACAAATTTTCTCCATTAACCTGTAATAGCTCTTTTGTTGGGGCTTATTGTTGAAGTAATATATATAAAATGGTAGTATCTAGTAATATTGGAGGAGTCCATTTTATAACTTCATCATAAAAGTCTTTGCCCTACTCGGTAGATTATAAACTCAAAATTAGGGTTAACATCACATCAAGCAAAGATTCAACTCATACAAGCCACATATTAACATAACATTGGATGCATTTACAAAGGTTTGATTAACAATAGATTTGTGTAATATTCATCATTTGATAAACATAAGTTCAAGATTAAGTAAATAAGTATGCATCTTAATGTTTTATTTAACTTTAAAAAGCAAACCTTATCACACAATTAAATTATTTACTGTAGAAAATATGTATTTTAACTGTAAATAAAATTAAAAGATGAATATAGTCTGAAAAATCCTAGTTTCAAATCCCACTACTTAAATCTATTATAAACATTCAGTATACTGAACGAATAGGCTAATTAACTATCAACATTGTTTTTTGTGTTTTAAAATATCTTTTAAATAATTGTTTATTTATTAAAACACTATTATTTAATATACATATATTAGATGAAGATTTAACATTTTATGAATGAATATGTATAATGTGAATTTATATATTTGATGATAATAGAATTTTTTTTTATGAACTTTTATTTCAATATTACTATGAAAGAAAGAGTAACAGAAATATCAAACAAATCGTTATGTCAATTTTACTAATAATAATAACTTTGAGAGTTTTTCTAATTATTAAGATAATTGTCATTGTAATTACTTCTTTTTATTTTCTTAATATTATAAATACGGAAATATAATTCGGTCTACCGCTAAAATAAATATAAACTTACGATTTATATCAAATTCATATTTATGTTTACATTTTTTAAAATTATATTTACATTTCTTAAAATTTACTTCAGCTTTGTCCTGCATAATTTAATGTCATGGCGGATGGTCTTCTCTAAAATTCAAATTCATAGATTGTGTCTCAAAGTATGTCACAGTTCACATGAATATATATCACTTCTAGTGCTCAAATTTCACATGAATATCAAAACAACAAATCACTTCATTATTTGTTTTAGTTTAAGTTTGTAAATTTCTGTTTTGAAATCCATTTATTTATTGTTATAAAAATTGATCTGAAGTAGTAATTATAAATAATTCTTGTAGAAGCAGAGAACATTTTTGATAGAATATATTGAAATGAACAATTCATTATTTATTTCAATTAATAAAAAAAATTTTTTTTTCTTCTTCTAAGCAAAATGATATGCAAATTTGGTTTTTTTAAAAAAGAACTAAAACGAGGTTAAAAACAAAAACAAAAAAAATCATGTTTTGATATAATAATCAGTTGGCTATTTTAGTATTTTTTTTGCTATGATGTATTACCCCAAAGATGTACTACTCTAATCTTCCGATCTTTAAGATAACGTCTCCTAGTGATTTCCGAACAATGTTAATCGCTAAAATTTGTCCACAGATCATGTGGAGGCATTACATTGAAGATTGAAAGATTAGAGTTAGTACATCTTCAGGATAGTACATCATAGCAAGAAAAATAGTAAAGAAGCCAGCCATCTGGTAGATATCGGATGCCATGTTTGTCATTTCTGAAAAAAAATTACTATAATAATTAATTAGTTTAAGACATGTAATAGCAAAAATAATACTAAAGATTCCAGTAGACATAGCAATAATAATACTAAAGTAGACATCGAATAACAAGAATAATACTAAAGATTCTGGTAGACATAGCAAGAATAATACTAAGGAAGACACCAAATCGCAAGAATAATACTAAAGAAGGCATCAGGTAGACATAGCAAGAATAATACTAAAGAAGTCATTTAATAGCAAGAATAATACTAAAGAAGATATTTAATAGCAAGAATAATACTAAAGAAACCATCTAATAGCAAGAATAATACTAAAGAAGTCAACTAATGGCAAGAATAATACTAAAGAAGTCATCCCTCTGGTAGACATGACAAGAATAATACTAAATAAGACATTTAATAGTAAGAATAATACTAAAGAAGATATCTGATAGACATATCAAGAATAATACTGAAGAAGATATCTAATATTAAGAATAATACTAAAGAAGACATCTAATAGCAAGAATAATACTAAATAAGACATCCAGTAGACATAGCAAGAATGATACTAAAGAAGCCATGTCATAGGAAAAAAAATATTGGACGGCACCATGTTTGTCATTCATCGGGGGAAAAAAAATTACATGCACCAAGAAAAATACATAAATTAATAGTAATTTACTAAAATTATAGTAAATTCAAATTGACTACAAAATAATTGCAGAAAAATTTATAAAAAATATTTGTAATTTTAAAATTAAACAGACAATAAAAAACACTCTTCCCGATATAGTGGGAATCTGTCATATGGTGGAAATGGCAGATGTAAAAAAAAGCCATGTCATAGGAAAGAAAATATCGGACGGCACCATGTTTGTCATTCCTTGAAAAAAAAAATTACACGTGCCAAAAAAAATACACAAATTAATAGTAATTTACTAAAATTATTGTAAATTCAAATTGGCCACAAAATAATTGCAGAAAAATTTATAAAAAATATTTGTAATTTTAAAATTGAGGATAATAAAAAATACTTCTCATTATAGTGCAAATCTGTCATACAGAGGAAATGGCGGACATAAAAAACATCTTAATTAAAAAGTAATATATAAAATTATGAAACTAAAAGTGTAGTCTTTTTTTAATGAAAATCAGGATAAAAAGAAAAATGGAAAAGAAGACACCGAACCAAAAGAAGCAAAATAAAAACTAACCTAAAAGGTAGTGCATAAAATTATGAAATACTTTTTTTTAATGAAAATTAGAATAATTTATAAGGAAAATGTAAAAGAAGCAAGCATTAAATATATATGGAAATACATACAACTATGTTTAAAATAATACCACGATTATCACTACAAAATAAAAAATAACTTGTAATGGTGACATATAAAACCGTCTTAAAAGCTACTATATTTAATTATTAAGAAACAAAATGAAAATTACTTACAAATAACGGCGGTGGAAAATTACTATAATATCCAATCAACAGTTAAAAATTCATTCAATATAGTAATATAATGTCCATATTAAATATGAAATATATGAAAATATTCTCAATATGATAAAAAAAATCACTGTTCTCACTCCGATATCAAAACCGCAAAAGTCAGAGAAATGATAAAATTTCCCATAGGTTTCTCAACACTTTAAATCTCATGGCCATCATGATCAAAAATCACCATTCCCATGGATTAGTTATGCCAGTGTCTTTATTGCCATGACATTGTTTATCTAATCTTCGATGAAATCTTACCGGCAAAAAACATGTTTAGCGTAATATGTCTTAGCTTATAAAATACTAAACTACCAATCAGTTTTTCTTTTTTTTTTTATCAGAAGAGATTACTACTTCATTCAGATCCCAGAATTTTACCATACCTCTTGAATAAAAAGGGAGAACATTACTAACAGTTAGCTCGATCTAATCTGGAGCACTTTCGAATCCTATTTTGAATAATTGCGATTGAAATGAATTAACACTTATTCCAAAAGACAATTAGAAATTACGAGGCTATACTATATCCCTAAACAGACTTTTAATATTTGTCAGAATGAAGTAATTGACAATTATTTTGTTATGGGTGAGTCTCATATTTAAAGACTGATTTGTACTTCATTTTAAATAATTTGGATTTGTAAATAAGGCTTATTATCCGGGTATTATTTAAAAAGAAAATGGCAATTAAAAAAAAGAAAAGAAATGAATTTGTAATAACTTTACTTGTTAAATGTACTTTTTAAAAGAAAAAAAATTATATATTACATATGCATGCCAAGTTTTTGAATTTTATATAAGTTTTTAATAAGACGAAAAGGCAAAAAAATAACGATAATCATGTAAATGCAATGTACACATAAATTGTCTATGTCACAAATAATAGTAGTTAATAATGTAATTATTTCCATTAGTCTCATTCATTCATGGTTAACCTTATATTTGATTACTGAAATTGGATTTTATGTAGATGGATTCATATATGGGCAATTGTTTAATGTTTAATAATTTGCGTATGTTTGCACCCACATGGGAGAATACATTCCTATCAGTTTAATGAATAAGGAATTGATCTAAGAATGAGTAATCCCTGTATAAATTGTAGTTGTATTACATTACGTTTAGGATAAAAGGCCACTCCCTATAATTATTGTATAGAAGGTTTATTCAGTTAGGGTTAGGAGCAAAATGGTCCTCCCTTTATAGTTATTATTATATAAGCAGCTATGTTTAGGAATAGGATGCAAAAAGAGATAATTCCTTATGATTATTGTAATAAAGATAGCATTGATGTCTATCCCATGTAGAAAATATGTATGTGTAAGTACTATGAGATATGCGAGTCAAAAAAATGTTATATTTATGAATTCATACATGCGTAGAATTATATTTTAAGTTTATTGAAGACAGCGTTAAAGGTATGGCGAATGCAACATCTATGAATGTATTGATACTATAATGTATAAAGATTAAAGGATTTTGTTAGAGAATAAATTGCATATCAATTAATGATTATACTTTTTAAATAAATTATTGTTATATAATTGGGCAATTTTATTAAAGAAAATAAGTTGTATATCACTTAATAAGTACACTTATAAATAAATTGCATTCATTAGGAGTAACTTATGTTTTCTGCAATTTAGCCTGGGATTACAAATGGGGCTGTGTAATGATCACATTATTATATTGAATAAAATATTGTTTTAAATATATATATGTTAGTTTATTTCCTGATGCTTAAAAGTCAACTTTCGCCCATGTAACCTATGTAAATAAATAGAGAACATGTAAAATTGTGAAATATGCCAGTCTGACCATTACAATATGTTTATAATTATTTTATCTTTGTAGAAAATTCATACAGTGGGGCTGTGATATCCCTTATATTTTAGTCCAAGTCTCCCTTGTATGTATATATATGTATATCAGGTTAATAGCTAATGTTTTGTTGATTAAGTTTGATCACAATTCATATTGTTTATTGTACTATAAGTGTACTGCACATTTCAACAGACATATTTTGTTTATGTGTATAGTATACATATTTAAATTAAGATTATAATATAAACAAAAATTTAAAAAATAATTAGTTATTAATAAAAATTTGAGGGAGCACATATATATATTGTGTCACTGTTTATTCACTCATATTTACTCAAAAAAGAAAGATAATAAAAAACTTATTATACCTTATCTTTATTATTATTTTTTAAATAAAATGAATAGCAAAGTGCTGATTTTTGACTTTTTCAAGGCATTTATGTATCAGAATAATTCAATTTCACTGCAATTAAACATTTGCTGTATATCAGGGGACGGAAACCTTTTAGTGGTATCATGTCAAAACTATGTTTCAATGTTATTCCACATGCCAATTTGATTCTACCAATCTTATTATGTGTAATATCAAAATTGGTTTGATTACAATGGGCTTCAAAATTATAAGTTATATACTTTTGAAGCTTATTATAACCAGATCTTATATTAGTGGTCATTCAATATTTTAAGATACTTTGGATCATATGTGAAAAGTATGCTTTGTTAAATTGTATTGTATTCAAAAGACGTGCTTAAAATTTCTTTTGGCATGGAGAAAATTTATCCTGTTGGTGCTTAAATAAATGAGATTATTTACAAAACTGCTGATTAATGTACAGTAATTCAGAATAGGAAAAGCGCATTTAACTTTCAGTGGTTTAATTTAAAAGGCTGATTAATGAACAAAATAAAACAAATATTTTTCTAGTATTCATCAAAAATGTTTCAAAGAAACTCATATTTGTGATATAAAAAATCAACTCAAAATTGGAAGTTGTTAAACGAGCAAAAAAATCTCCATATAGTAGTGCCACCTTGCACTAACCAGAGTAACAATGGATGCCAGAAGGCTTAAGATGGTGATCATGTGATGTTTATTGGGAGTTTTCCATATATTTTTCTTTTCTTTAAAACTGTGGACATTTGGAATTTTTTTCTATGAGAAATTTGTTTTAATTACACAATAGACATTTAAAAGAAAAAAAAAACAATAATTATTAACAAAGTTTTATGTATTTGATGACTTTATTCATGCATTAACCTGAGTATCACTAACTATGAACATTTTTTTTCATATAAGCACCCACAAACTTAAGACGTATTATTATATAATTATGAATAGAAATTTTTCAAATGAATTAATCAATATAATATTCTGCGTGAATAAAAATTTACTGTAAACACATAGTTGCATACAAAATGTATCAAAGGTCACTTGACCATCCAAAAAAAGATCCAGGCAAAATTAATCCTCCATGGAAAGAAAAAGTTTCCATTCCACTTAGCTATGTTTTTTGAAAATAGTAAAGATCGAGTGTACATTTATTGTACAAAATAATGAGTAAATTAAACTGAATCATGGTTTCCATTTACATGTTAGTCCCATATACAAAATGTACGTGATGATACATAAGTGTGTGCTGTAATTAAAATATAATTTTTTACTATTTCAGTTCAATTAGTGACATTAATAATCGTCCACATGCCATGTGTGGCATGCATGCCCTAAGTTGCCAATCCCTGCTCAAGATGATATCTTTTCTTTCAATAAGTTTATTTCCCATGAAAATATAAAAACAGTCATTATTGATAGACACAGTATTCTCAGCTACTTTAATGTTTTTAAGTTTATATTGATTTCATAATCTATATAGTCACTTATTTGCGGTTATCTATTTCAGATTTTTGAGTAAATTATCCATAAAAATATTAAGCTTTCTGATGCAATACGAGAACATTTAATTAATTCTTTTTTTTCTATAATTTGTGTTTTATTGCTTAAGAAAGATACTTTATAAATTGTCTTAAATTTCATAAAGTTTCTAGTTGTATACTTAGAAAACATCTTATTACTTAAAATACTATATATATAAAATACATACAATATATATAATAAAGCTAATAAATGTAAATACATAAAAGCAGTATCCACTTTATTTATGGTTTAATATGTTTATATAGATGCTAAAGATTGCAACTTGATTAAAGAGAGTGAAGAGATTATTAATTCAAAGAAGTTTAAATAAACTTCATTAAACAAGCAGACTAACAAATAATCAATAATAACTTCCATACTGCTCTGAGACTATATATTACTTAGATAATAAAATTAATAATGTTTAAGGCTAGATAGGTTTGTAATTGTAAATACATGAAAACAGTTCGCATCTAAATGAATAACAATCAACAAACTCAGTCTGTTGTCAAGGCAACCTTCTTTTGCACCATAGATAAAAATGAGTATATATCGTTATTGTAAAAATAAGATCGTTTTGACCACAGAATTGAAATTGTTGATTGTTAGTGATATTGGTTACCCTATTTAGTCTTGAGCATTCTATTAGTTTTATGTAAGTAATATATAGTTTCAATGCAGTTTGAAAGTTATCATTGATTATTTTTTGGTTTGCTTTAAGATTATTTTATATTTGCTTATTTAATGAGGTTTATTTAAACTTCTTTGAATTAAGAATCTCTCTGTCTTTAGTCAAGTTGTAATCTTTAGTTGCCTTAACAATAGATTGAGATTGTTGATTGTTAGTGATATTATTTAGTTGTGGAATGCTTATATATATACACACACAAAAGATCAACTTTTGCTTCACCAATTTCAAAAATTTTGAATGTTACATTTTAGATACATACTCAAATTTATGAATAACATTTTTTTGGATTGGTCATATGTAGTCATATTTATGAAGGATGTTTATTCAGGTTGCAGTGAAAGCACATATATTTCCAATTTCTTATAACTTTGATACTGCCAATAAGAATAATCAAACTACTATCCCTTTTGATCATGGTGTTATTAAAACATTATTTGATTTACTTGTTAATAAATATGCTATTTGATTTATTTATGAATAAAGGTATTTATTGATTTATTTATAATAAATTTCAAATCTTTTAATACATTTTGTTAATTTCGGGTTACTATCAATATGACGGAGATATGGATGAAGCCTCACATTTCTTCCAGATCTTACCAACATTAAAGAAATATATTCATACTGAAAAGTGCTGAGGGATCTGTATTAGTACTGCCAGATAAATTTCATGAGATTTATAGACATAATATGTAATAGTCTCTGAGCATTACATTTCATCAAGGATTCAAGGTATTAATCTAGTAGTTTTGCCTGGTGGGATTTCATGTATCAATTGTCACCTCATAGATTAACCATTGCAATATATATATATATATATCATATATAATAACACAGCAAAGGTACATCCACTTTTTCTTTTAAAATATATATGTTCTACAATAATATCAACAAATTAAAAATTCTTCTCCTTTTTCTTTTCAAAAACTTTATTTTTTTATCTCAATACTGAACATATATATACATTTATATAATACAAAACTCCAGCGTTTCAACTGTTTTTATCTCATACAGTCATTTTCAAGGATCTGCAACAACAATATTAAATACATATCAATAAATAAACTTCAATTACATAAAAACTTCCTCTTACATTAACATAAACAGTAACAAACATATATAAATATATTTTACTTACATCTTTCTCCCACTGCTATATTTTATTACTTGGATGATTTTAAGATATATTTGTAGTTAAATAATGTAAAAGAAAGAGTAATAAAATATAGCAGTGGGAGAAAGATGTAAGTAAAATATATTTATTTATGTTTGTTACTGTTTATGTTAATGTAAGAGGAAGTTTTTATGTAGTTGAAGTTTATTTATTGATATGTATTTAATATTGTTGTTGCTGATCCTTGAAAATGACTGTATGAGATAAAAAAAATAAAGTTTTTGAAAAGAAAAAGAATTTTTAATTTGTTGATATTATATATATATATATATATAAGCGAAATTATGCTTAAAGCTAAATGGAATAATATGTAACCATTAGAAACCAGTCGCCACCTAAACATACCAATATAGATTGCCTTGACAACAATGAGAAATATTGATTACTATCTATATTGGTATGTTTAGGTGGCGACTGATTTCTAATGGTGTATATATATATATAAGAAAATTGTATCATTAAGTGTTGCTTTTTTAGTATAATTTCACAATAATTAATATATATATATTGTAACGGACCGTAAAATGTACCGGGCGTCTACAGGGTAAGATATTTAATTAATTGATGCCCCAAATGTTTGGGTTGCCAAAATATGTAACGGACTGTAAAACCCTTTTAGGATAGTACACCCAGAGCCTTCTCTACTTACAGGTCCTATTACTACTCGGGGTTCTAACTCAGTGTAGACATTTGCCTTTAACTCTGCTCAAGGATGGAATTAAATAGGATGGCAATAATGTGACCTCTATATAGATCCTTAATGGCTATTGCTAATAATAAATTAAAAATCTGTATGCATGTATAATAGCTATTCTGGTGAGTGAAGTATGAATGATGCTTGACAATCTAGAGACCAGAGAAACAAAGGTTTTAACTTCAAACAATAAATATTTATTAACAGATCATGCTTATAGTTATAATATTTATAAATCAACAGAATATATACATGATTATTATAAAACATTAATTTATCTCTACAACAATAAGACTAGCTGTAATTTAAATATTAAAATATGGGTTGAAATAAGAATTATAAAATTTAGTGCATAATTTACAATAATGTATTAATTATTTTAAATATAAAATTATATTACTAATGTACGATTATCATTCTGTTTATGTCCTTTAAATGTACCTCAAGGTTATGTCCATGAATTGCTAATTTGTGTTTTGTATAGTTAAGAAAATATTATATATATTTACTTATTAATTAGTTTGATTTTAATGTATTAATTATCTAATAAATGTAAATATTTAAAATCTTACCTTTTGTTTCAGTCATTGTCCAGTTTAATTTAAACCTTCCATTATGATAATATTTTATTTACAAACATATATAATATATTGATGTATAGTTTGAGTTGTGCATCTCTCTCACCCTATAAAAATCTAAACAAATGGGTTCTTTTGTTTTTTTAAAAAAAATGTTTGCTACACTTGAATAAAAGAGTGAGAAAAATTCACAACCCAACTCTCAGTATACATTTAAAAAAAAAAAAAAAATATTTGAAACATAAAATATAATGAAATTTTGGAATTCCTTAAAACAATAGCACATTAAATTTTCAAGAGCAGCTTCTGTATTCTTAGCAGATAATGTCTTTCTTTCCTTCATGTATATTAAGTCATGTTGACATTCTAAGCATTACAATTCCCATGACGAAATTGAATTCCTCGGCGTTTGATTTTAAAGCCATGCATTTCCATTCCATAACAAGATCTTTCCACGTTGATTTAAACAATATATACCAATAAATATGATCCTCCATCACACGTCAACGACACCAAGAGGATAGAAAAATCCCCTGACACTCAATTAGCAAAAGTGCATTGTTAGATTTTATTTACACAATATAAATTATTAAATATGAATCCTTTTCCAAGGCTTACGTTATATTATAAGGCGAACGCTATTTCTATGCAGTTTTATTTATATATGTATGAAACGCATGATAAAGATTTTACTTTAAAAATAATGTTAATAAAGTTCTATTTCATCATTAGTTGATTTTATTTTATCCCAGAAACATTTGATAGCAATTATATTTTTTTAACAATGTTAAATAACTATGATGCTCTTAGCATTTATTTGAACGAACGAAAGTTCATCAATTAAATAATGTTTTTTTTTCCTTTTTAAAACATTTTACACTTATCAATAATAAAATTCCAAATATTAAATAGTTTAATATTAATAAAGAAAGGAAATCCTAATAACTAATATAATAATTAAAATATTCTTTACAACTTTACTTTCATGCACTTCAGTTGAACAAGAAAAACCAACAACAACTAAAAAAAAAATCTGTTGCTTAGATATTTTTCCACGTTCCCAAAATCAACAAAGGTTTACTCTTTTTTTCCTCTTTTAAACAAAAGAAACGTGGTTACTAGAATTTAATGTCAAATATTCTTTTTTTTTATTTTGTCACGTCATGATTTAAAATCTACATTCATGTATATATATGTGTATATGTATATATTTTATTTTACATTTAATAAAAAAAAAAATGTGTTCATTCCTTCATGAATGTATGGTTATGTTTGTGTGTATATATATGTGTATATGTCTCCAAATATCTAAAAAAAATTAGGTTTTAGAAGTTGGCTGCCTATTTAATCTTTATACATTTTTATCCTAAAACATCAGTTACTTATTATTATTTTTTTATAAGAATTGGACATCACCTTACATTTCCCCTACCCTTAGAAGGTTAAAATTTAGACCATTGTCAAAATTTTAGCACCTAAACAAAGGTTTGGATGGTTATTGTGTTGGATAATTTTATTCTTTTTAAATAGGGAGAGTTCTAATGCTGTCGTACTTATTTTAATTTACCCATCAATATACATTTGCTTTTTTTTTATATTACTCATTTTTGGTTAGATTCCTATCCTTATGTCTTTCATCTTAACATTGAATTACTGTCATCATTAACATTGTTTCTATTATCTTTTCTAGAATTACTAACTATATGATGGTTGAATAGTCTGAATTTAACTGGTTAAGTGTCTCTGTTCCAGAAGGCACATATTTGAGTTTGTCAGCTTATATCCTGCTCCCTAGGAGTCTTATTGGATTTTTATAAGGTCTGAACAAAATATGGGATTCCCACATTCTATGGGTCAATTCCCACATCTCAGCCAATTCTAAGATACCTCAATAAAATGTTTCAACATTAATTTGAGTGCATCCTCATCACATCTACCTACTCTAGCTATTTACTCACGAACAATGCTGTCTTTCTCATTACAATACACTTGCATATACCCATTTACATTTTTTTTTATAAACTTCACTTTCATCTACTTTAATCATGGTCATCTGTTTACAAATAACTAAGCTTCTGTACATGGCAGTTCTTGACAACCACTGTATGGCTTTAATATCCGAGCATTATAAGTTCCTTTTATCTCTCCATCAATATTTAACCAAAATGCATTTGGGCCAGCTTGTTTCACAATAGCATATGGTCCAGCATATTGTTGACAAAATTTATGATAAACATTATCCATTGGTTTACTTGGGCTATGTGTTTTCACAAAAACCTTGTCTCCAATCTTAAAGTGATGTCTGCTTTCCTTTCCCTTCTTATTTCTAAAATTGGATTTATTAATTAACTGTTGTCGAGCCATTTGAATTTTAGTTTCTATGTCATAGTGATGACATTCAATTGGAGGTTGGTATTTCACAAATAATGAAGGAATAGGTTGGTTAAAATGTAGTTGGATGGGTGCGAATCCAGTAGATTCATTTGCACCCCAATTTATGTAATTCACTACCCGTTCTGTCTGCTTCACCCACCCCCTATTATTTTTATAAGATTTAATAGTCAAAAGTAAACTTAACATTTTTTTTTATATACATATATATTCACTTAACATTATTTACAGGGTTCAATCATTAAGAAAGTCCATTTTTTATGTTCCAGGGTTGCAATCATGAAGTCTGTCCCTTAATTTGTGCCTTTCTCTTTTTAAGGACTTTCAATAAATGTGAAGGGACCTTCATAAGTGTTGCAAAGCTTATGGAACCTGGGACCTTTCTGTTTCTTTGTAGGGAGTATAGTTGACTCCAGTAACATCTGGCAACTGTCTATGACTTGGTCATCTTCCTGATTATGAAGAGACTTGTTGTGCCATAATACACATTCAAGATGAACAAGTGTATCGACTTCATTTGTCCTTTCAAAGTTGGCTTCAATAATGGGACAATTTTCTTTTGTGAAAAGCCTTTGAGCATATAATAGCCTTTCTTGGATTTTGCTACTATGTTCATGGAGCTTGTATTTAGAACAAACTTTATGTTCTGAACATTGGATGCTCACATTAACTTGTTCTGCTTGATCATCTAACATATTCATTCTCATACTCTTCATGGGAAGGATTGAATCAGCATCATCCCAAAATGTTTTTGGGATTGCTCCTTCCAACTTAAAATTGGTGGAATGATTTTCTATTATGTCTTCAAGTACTTGCTGAGTCCATGTAGCAGGACATTCATGTACAAGAGAAGTTTCCATAGTAACAGAATATTTAGTACTTCGATTGGATTCAAAAATAAAACTAGATGTTTTTTTTATATCATTAATATCACAGCTCATACTATCTACTCTATTATTAATATCATAAGTTTTAGATTCTATCCTATCTATATTTTCTTTTATACACATTACCTTTGCTTCCAAATTACTATTTATTTGGATCTCCAAATCATCAATATCAGTTTTAGTTACCATAGTAAACTTTATATCCTCTATCTTAGTAGATTCCTGGGCTTGGTGAACTTCCTTAACTTTATTCTCAATTTGAGTGGTAATACTTTCCTTAAATTCAGTATACTGCTCTTGACACTGCAAGTTCACTTCATCTATATTTATTCTCATCTCTTCTACATTTCGCTTTAATTCCGTACTACTGTTATGCACTTCATTCATCTCTGAAGATAACTGCTCCATGGCTGTAGAAACTTTCATTTCAATGCCACTAATTCTTTTCTTAACCTCCTCATCCAATTTGTCAATATCAGCCTTAGTTACCATGTTGCTTATTTCAGCCTTGATTGTATCTATCTGACCACTCATGCTATCCATCCGACCATTCATGTCAGCCTTGACTATATCTATCTGACCACTTATGCTATCCATCCGACCATTCATGTCATCCATCCGACCATTCATGTCAGCCTTGACTATATCTATCTGACCACTTATGCTATCCATCCGACCATTCATGTCATCCATCCGACCACTCATATTGCTTATATCAGCCTTGGTTGCCATATTATCCATTCGATCCAATAATGTTTGGAGCATCTGCATCATGGCTCCACTATTTTCTGTAACCTGTGTTAGTCCAATTCCAGGTGATTGAGCAGACGGTTCATTAGAGTCTCCTTGAATTTGAGATATCATTTGTTTTTCCTCTTGCATTGAGAAAGAATGCTCAGCTCCAACCATTGACCCCCCCAGACATATTCATGTCTACTGATCCTACTTGTTCCATATTAGGATCATGCTCAGCTTCATTGCCACTAACATCCTGTGGCTTTACATATAATTCCTTACTCATACTTGACAAATATCTCCCACTTCTGAGAAACATACAAAATAAACTAACACTTTTCTTTAAAATATCTACTCTATGGCAAAATTATTTCTTTTTATATAATATTCTATAATATGTCATAGGATCTTCTACCAACTTGTGTCATCTCATGTGATTTTGGTTACCTTAAGTATTTTACATATCATTGGTATTAATGCTGGTTTTATATATTTTTCCCTTATCTGCTTCACTTGCCTACTCTTATTAGATTCTTGATCATCTATTTAGTTTTGGTCTCTATTTATCAATTCATACCTTCACTCAGAGTTATTTGAACTTATTGTTTATTGACTAAATTAACTATACCACTAAGTTGCCACACCATTTAATCCATAGGGTTATGTAATTTATAGTTTATTAACTGACTAACTAAAATATGATAAATCAGGTTATACTGAAATTATGGACAATTTCTCATAAATTCAATTTATGTCACACTAAAAATATACAATAACATATGATAGACCCAACTCTTTAAAGCTCAACACATTGTGTATCACAATATAATAGACAAAACTTTTCACATGCAGTGAATCTAAGTATTCAAGCTTACCACATTGCATGCCAAAATGTAACAGACTACCAACTAGAATGAATTTAATAATTGGCTATTATGAATGCGACATGATAATCAACTTTCATTAAGTCTATATATGCCAGTGTACAGGCTTCACTGTTGATGGTGTCAAAAATGTAACAGTATGTAGTTTGTATCTGTGGTGAACTTACATTTTCAGGCCCCATGTTGGGCGCCAAAATATGTAACGGACCGTAAAATGTACCGGGAGTCTACAGGGTAAGATATTTAATTAATTGATGCCCCAAATGTTTGGGTTGCCAAAATATGTAACGGACTGTAAAACCCTTTTAGGATAGTACACCCAGAGCCTTCTCTACTTACAGGTCCTATTACTACTCGGGGTTCTAACTCAGTGTAGACATTTGCCTTTAACTCTGCTCAAGGATGGAATTAAATAGGATGGCAATAATGTGACCTCTATATAGATCCTTAATGGCTATTGCTAATAATAAATTAAAAATCTGTATGCATGTATAATAGCTATTCTGGTGAGTGAAGTATGAATGATGCTTGACAATCTAGAGACCAGAGAAACAAAGGTTTTAACTTCAAACAATAAATATTTATTAACAGATCATGCTTATAGTTATAATATTTATAAATCAACAGAATATATACATGATTATTATAAAACATTAATTTATCTCTACAACAATAAGACTAGCTGTAATTTAAATATTAAAATATGGGTTGAAATAAGAATTATAAAATTTAGTGCATAATTTACAATAATGTATTAATTATTTTAAATATAAAATTATATTACTAATGTACGATTATCATTCTGTTTATGTCCTTTAAATGTACCTCAAGGTTATGTCCATGAATTGCTAATTTGTGTTTTGTATAGTTAAGAAAATATTATATATATTTACTTATTAATTAGTTTGATTTTAATGTATTAATTATCTAATAAATGTAAATATTTAAAATCTTACCTTTTGTTTCAGTCATTGTCCAGTTTAATTTAAACCTTCCATTATGATAATATTTTATTTACAAACATATATAATATATTGATGTATAGTTTGAGTTGTGCATCTCTCTCACCCTATAAAAATCTAAACAAATGGGTTCTTTTGTTTTTTTAAAAAAAATGTTTGCTACACTTGAATAAAAGAGTGAGAAAAATTCACAACCCAACTCTCAGTATACATTTAAAAAAAAAAATATTTGAAACATAAAATATAATGAAATTTTGGAATTCCTTAAAACAATAGCACATTAAATTTTCAAGAGCAGCTTCTGTATTCTTAGCAGATAATGTCTTTCTTTCCTTCATGTATATTAAGTCATGTTGACATTCTAAGCATTACAATTCCCATGACGAAATTGAATTCCTCGGCGTTTGATTTTAAAGCCATGCATTTCCATTCCATAACAAGATCTTTCCACGTTGATTTAAACAATATATACCAATAAATATGATCCTCCATCACACGTCAATGACACCAAGAGGATAGAAAAATCCCCTGACACTCAATTAGCAAAAGTGCATTGTTAGATTTTATTTACACAATATAAATTATTAAATATGAATCCTTTTCCAAGGCTTACGTTATATTATAAGGCGAACGCTATTTCTATGCAGTTTTATTTATATATGTATGAAACGCATGATAAAGATTTTACTTTAAAAATAATGTTAATAAAGTTCTATTTCATCATTAGTTGATTTTATTTTATCCCAGAAACATTTGATAGCAATTATATTTTTTAACAATGTTAAATAACTATGATGCTCTTAGCATTTATTTGAACGAACGAAAGTTCATCAATTAAATAATGTTTTTTTTTTCCTTTTTAAAACATTTTACACTTATCAATAATAAAATTCCAAATATTAAATAGTTTAATATTAATAAAGAAAGGAAATCCTAATAACTAACATAATAATTAAAATATTCTTTACAACTTTACTTTCATGCACTTCAGTTGAACAAGAAAAACCAACAACAACTAAAAAAAAAAAAAATCTGTTGCTTAGATATTTTTCCACGTTCCCAAAATCAACAAAGGTTTACTCTTTTTTTTCTCTTTTAAACAAAAGAAACGTGGTTACTAGAATTTAATGTCAAATATTCTTTTTTTTTATTTTGTCACGTCATGATTTAAAATCTACATTCATGTATATATATGTGTATATGTATATATTTTATTTTACATTTAATAAAAAAAAAAATGTGTTCATTCCTTCATGAATGTATGGTTATGTTTGTGTGTATATATATGTGTATATGTCTCCAAATATCTAAAAAAAAATTAGGTTTTAGAAGTTGGCTGCCTATTTAATCTTTATACATTTTTATCCTAAAACATCAATTACTTATTATTATTTTTTTACAAGAATTGGACATCACCTTACAATATATAAATGATTTGCAGGATTAGATTTTATATCCTGATTTGGAGATACACAGACACATATATGAATGAAAATATATTCATTATATATATTTATATAATTAAACACATCATTTTATCGACATTATATGTAATTTCTGGTTCATTTACTAATTTATTTTAAATGATATTAATATACTTTGAGAATCTTTGTACTTATTAGACGACTATGCTTGTGCTAAATGGTCATTTGCTTTAGCAAACCTAGGTGTATATAAGATTTAATTTATCTGCAAATTTATAAATCTAATATACTAATAGATATAAAAAGCATCAATTTTATATATATGGTTTAGTTCCAACCCATATGACAAGAGTTCATTTCTTATTCATTTTAAAGTTTATATAAATAAGAATTCAATTTGAATATATGATTATGTGATTGTACGGCTAGATTCAGAAAATAAAAGCAATACTTTTTTTTTTCTTATATGTCAAAGCGGTGACTGGGAAGTGAACTCGGGCCGGCTGCTTGGAAGGCAGCTATGCAAACCGCTAGGCCACCAATACTTGACAAATGAAAGCAATACTTTTAACCACTATTTAACATTAATAGTTTTTTTTTTAATGATTAGCGTGTATATATTTTTTTTCATATGTCAAATGCATTGACCGGGAAGCGAACCCCGGCCAGCTGCTTGGAAGGCAGCTATGATAACCACTAGGCCACCAACGTGTGCATGTTCAATGATATTGTACACCGAGTAACTTTGTATAATTATTTAAGATTATTTTGTTTGGATTTTAGTGAATTAGGAAAATTTTAAATGCTGATACAATTTTTATTTAGTTAAATTAGAATAAATGTAATTCTTAAAAAAAGTAAATTAAATTTTGTATGCTTATTATTTTTATTTTTGTTTTACTAGATCAATGCGGATTGGATTGACAATTTCTGTTGATTACTATTGGTCTTTATATGGTATTCCAGATGTAAGTTGTTTGATAACATAACGCACATTACTTAGTTTTGTTAAATTTTTATTTACAAAAGTAAATAAACATCACAACTTGTCCCACATTCTAAACTATTAAAATTGTTTCTAGATTTATTATAAACATATCATTTTCCTGTACAATATTCTCCAAATAGACATAATAAACACATCCATACTTCCCTATTCTTTTTAAATACATATAAATAAAAATATAATAAAAGACAAATGACCCCCAAGATGCATTTCGTGCTGAACCAGCACTCATCAGTTGGCCCAGGGAGCAATCTCTCATATACATCTTTATTATATGCAAAGTATTTATCTAGAGTGAATTTTTACATTTTCATTTACCATTGTCAAACTTCCTCCACTCACAACTTTGACGCCATCCATTTCAGATATATACACTAATGATTATTACTAATCATTTTCGAAACTAGAAATTATCTCTAGCACAGATATAAACTTTAAACCTCAGTTAAAGATTAATATATCTGATTTTTTTTAAATTTACACACATGGAATTATTCACTTTTCCCTGTCCCATATGTAATATCTTTATAGATGTAATAAACATCTCCATACCTCCCCATCCTTTTTAAATACATATAAATAAAGATATAATAAAAGACGACCCCCAAGATGCATTTCGTGCTGAACCAGCACTCATCAGTTGGCCCAGGTCACAATCTCTCATATACATCTCCAAATCTTTCTGTTCATTTATAAACATTTTGACACCACATTACTAACTCTTTTTTCTTCTCTTATGTCTTTCTCTATAACATGCATAAATAATTTGTGACAATTCCTTCACTTTTAAATACATACCTAGATCAGCTTTTGTTCTGTTCATATTTTTTTCACTAAATCAATTAAAACATCACCACCACTCAATAAATTAGATAATAGTCTGTCATAACGAATATATTATCAAATAGAGATCCATTCTGGTATTTGTCATTCAACCATATCAGAAAAATTATGTCATAATTTTCTGTTAATAAATTTTTTTAAAATTCAGTTGCCTTTGTATGAAGGCTCCTGATATTTTGTTAAAAACAATATAAATTATTAAAAAAACAATCCATTAAAAGTTACAGTAGCAATTAATGTAAATAAGATATTTATTTTATATAGCACTATGTTTTATAAACTGTAATATTAATAATCAGCCATTAAGCTAATTCACATGCGCTTTGTGGATTTTTAACTATAAATGAATACTCTCACTTCCAAACACAAAATAAAAAGTCTTTGTGAAAAGATAGAATGAATCCATCTATCTTTTTGACCCAAATGTTTATGTATGGGCAAATCTTAAGCATTTGGAAATGAGAGCGTGAAGATGTTAAATGATCACTTTAAATTACTTTTACTATGCTTGAATGAATGGCGCTTGCAAAATTTTCTAGAATTTACAATACGTCATTCTTATTTGAAATTAAATATATGTAAATAGATATTAATTTTATATATCACTATGTTTTATAAACTGTAATATTAATAGCAATTAATATATATTAAGGCTATAACCTTAAGACTATGCGCCTAGATGCAGCAGTAGGGATCTCTACAAATCTTAACACAAGATTAAACTTTAAAAGACGAGAGCCATCTACTTTCACATCTAGGCACATACATAGTCTTAAGGTTACAGCCTTAATGTATAATTATTTATGTAATGAGTATGTACTTAACAAATTATTAATTACAACTTTAAATAGTGATTAATGAAAGCAGTCAATAAGTTTGCTACATTCTTCATTAACAACAATTATCTGATTCGATCAAACTAGTATCAGATTCTTCACACATGCTAATATTATTACCATTTGTCTCAACATTAAAGGTATCAAGTAAGACAGCCTCATTATCATTACTAGCACTATTGATTTTCACAGTACAATTTTCAATACCAGCACTTTTACATAAAGAAGTCATTGTATAAGTTTCAATGATTACAGATTTCTCAATTTTTAAGATGATTTCCATCACCATAAAATGGAAAAAATAATGCATGTTCAGGACAAAAGGCTGGATTATTAACATTAGTAGAATATAGGTCAGACAATGAAACATGAAAATATGAATATTTCATGCTTTTAGATTTTAGTTTGTAACATACTATTGATGTATTCAACTTCTTTAAATGATTAATTATCTGATTTTCAGACACAATTGAGCGTATTTTGCTGCGATAGTTTTAAAATCATGATTGGATAATGTTCTAACTACAGGTGGTCTATATTAGTATTATCAAATCTTACTTTTACTTTTCATTTTCTTTTATAGAATACAGTAGCAAACCCATTATTTTTCTCAGATAATTTTCCAACCCATGAAA
>JAQFVV010008505.1:0-29334 GCA_028023455.1 Epiperipatus broadwayi | reverse complement strand
ATTTTAAAACTGAGCTTTACCAGACTTTATTAAGTGAAAAGAAAAGATAAAATCTTAATGGACAATGCATAGTTTGTTTATGAAAATAAAAAATAAACAATAAGGTTTGTTTCTGTTATACAACGACTCTTTGACTGACTATCACCAGATGGCGATTATCACTGTTACAACAACCACTCCATGCTCTTGCAAAGACTAAAATTTTAATCAAGAAACGAAGAGTTGGAGCTGAGGAAAAATGCTTTATTAAGTGGATAAGTGACTTTTCATAAATCTTAAGTCTAAAGGAAATAAAAAACCCAAATCTGCTAAAAACAACAATAACAAACTTTCCTGTGATAGTTCTAATATGGCTGACAGAAGTTTAAATAATAGTAATGGCAAATTAGACAATAATTCTGCAAAAGTGAAAGAAGTTCCCACCAAGGCAGATACCTACCTAAATCACAATTCTCTAACTCAAATGATAATTATTACAACAATTCTGATTCACAAAGTCTCAAATCTCATGAAAACCAAAAGAAAACTGATAGGTGAAATCCCAGTCAATCGTTGAAAATCAATAATGTTGGGATAGAAGACAATACTACTAGTTCTAAAATTATTAAAAATGAAACAGAAGCACCTAAATCAATGTTTTCTGAAATCTTGAACAAATCTGCTTATTATCATAACAACTATCCAAACACACATAAGAATAATAGTGACATAAATGAATCAAAATCACTTAGTGGAATTCCCATTTTAAAAATCCGTTTGATGGCACAGAATATAGTTTTTCTGAGTAGTTGGAGTAATACAAAAGTAAGATTATTATTTAAATGAAAGAGTAAGATCATAGAAAGTTAAATAATTATAGATTAGATAGGCATATACGAGATAGTTTATTTGTAGTTACACAACTTATGGATATGTGTAGGAATTCAGATAAACAGTTGTATATGTGTTTTATAGATATAGAGAAGGCATATAATAGAGTTAATAAAAATAAAAATATGGATAAGTTTAGCAAATTTGGGAATAGATGAAGCTTTAGAAAAAATATATGAAAATAATTATTATATACATCAATTATGGAATATAGAATCAGTTAAAGTTTAAAATGGAGTGAGACTAAGGCAAGTATGCCTTATGTGACCTATTTTTTTGTGTTGTATTTGAGTGAAATGGAAAGAGCAATAGAAAGATTAGCAAGAGGGGCAGAGATACTTATTAGGTAGTAAGGGAGTATATATATGTTGTCATGTCTTTTTGTGGATATATTTTTGTGTGCCGAAAGAAGAGATGATATGGATGTTGTGCTGAGGATATTGCAAGGATGAGTAAAGAGATGGGGATTAAATTTAGTAAAGAAAAATCAAAGATAATGACAGTTAATACTAGGGGAAAAGAATATGTAGAATTTTTATTTGGAGATATTCATTTAAATGTGGTGAATAGATATAGTTATTTGGGAATTATTTTTAAGTAATCAGAAAAATTATTTGGATGAATGGGAGAAAAAATTGATAAAGCAAAGAAAAGAAAGGGTTTGATAAGAAATAAGTGTTTTCATATAATAAATATGATGTAGCTAGAATTATATGGAAGGTAGTTGCAGCAGCAGGATTGACATATGGTAATAATGCATTATGTGTTAATAAAGGGGATCAAATTACTTAGAAAAAGTTCAAAGGAAAGTAGGAAGACATGCATTGGATGCAGATGTATGGACAACAAGGGAGGCAATTCAAAGAGAAATGGGATGGTCAAGTTTTCATATGACAGATGCAAAAAGTAAAATGTGATTGCAGTTTATAAATAATAAAAAATGGCCAAAATAATATTTAATTGGGTTATGAGTAAAAAGCAGGTAACAAGATGGGTGAGAAAAGTAATGCGGTATGCAAAAGATTTGGACAAAGAATTTATATCAGTATATTTGTACAAAAGATGGGATGATTGTGTTAGGAGGATTGTTGAGTGTTATAGTGTAAGGAATGGGATAATAGATTAAATTTATTAATAAAGAATAGGGAGTTAGAGAGATGGAGAACTAGTATGGAGAGTAAAAAAAGTTTAAATATATATAGAAATAAACTTAATATTAAGTGCGAGTTAATATATGATAATAGTATGGAAAGTAGTTTATTGTTTAAGGCTTTTACGGGATCTTTAGCAACAAGAGAATATATATGTAAGTGGGAAAATGTGGGAGATTTCGTCTGTAAATTATGTAAAGAAGGAATAGAAAATATTAGACATCTTTTAATTCAATGTAAATGCTTGAAAACAGAAAAAACACATATAATGAAGTTATGGAAGAATAAATACGAAAAATGTGATTACACAGAAAAGTGGATTATTGGTTTTTATGCTAGGTTTGGGAAAAGAGGGATTTAGATATAAAAGCCATAGATTTGACAAAGATTATGTTGTGGAAATGGGATGGAGCAGAATATGGGAAAACTTAGACTGGTGAATGGAAAATAAAGTGGCTAACAGTTTTCTCTGGGCATAATTATTGAATCTTGACTCCGTTTAAGGAGAAGCTGCAGTACTTCACATCACATAAATTTACTTACAGTAAAAGATCAGCCTTTTCAGCTAATTGTGCATGCGTCTTTTGAGAGTGTTAAATAATAAATGAATACTTCCCTCCACAATACAAGATATAGTATTTATGCAGGAATAAAATGAATCTCTTATTCCTACAACTCAAATTCTTTTATATGAGCAAATCTCAAGTACTGTTGAGGAAAACTCGAGAGTAGAATTCTCACTTTAAATTACTTTTCACGATGTTTGAATGACGGTGAAATTGTCTAGAATTTACTAAACGTCACTCTAACTGAAACTTAATTATAAGTAAATAAGTATTTATTTTTATATGATGCTATGTGTACAATTGTATTACATTCAAAGATCAGCCTTTCAAGCTAGTGCATGCACATTTAGCTTGAAAAGCTGATCTTTGAATGTAATACAATTGTACACATAGCGTCATATAAAAATAAATGCTTATTTACTTATAAATTTACTTAGAAAAAGTTTAAAGGGAAGTAGGAAGACATGCATTGGATGCAGATGTATGGACAGCAAGGGAGGCAATTCAAGAAGAAATGGGATGGTCAAGTTTTTATATAAGAGATGAAAAAAGTTATGGATAATAAGAGAATAGCCAAAATAGTATTTAATTGGGTTATGAATAAAGGGCAGACAACAAGATGGGTGAGAAAGGTAATGTGGTATGCAAAAGATTTGGATAAAGAATTTATATCAGTATACTTGTACAAAAGATGGGGATGATTGTGTTAGGAGGATTGCTGAGTGTTATAGTGCTACTGAATGGGATAAAAGAATAGATTTATTAATAAAGAATAAAGAGTTAGAGAGATGAAGAATTAGTATGCAAAGTAAAAAAAAGAGTTTAAATATATATAGAAGTAAACAGAATATTAAGTGCAAGTTAATATATGATAATAGTAAGGAAAGTAGTTTATTGTTTTAGGCTCAAACGGGTTCTTTAGCAACAAGAGAATATACATGTGAATGGAAAAATATGGGTGATTTAATCTGTAAATTATGTAAGAAAGGAATAAAAAATATTAGGCATCTGTTAATTGAATGTAAATGTTTGAAACCAGAAAGGGTGCATTACATATAATGAAGTTATGGAAGAAGAAATATTAAAAAAATGATTATAAAAAAGTGGATTATTGGTTTTATGTTGGGTTTGGGAAAAGAAGGATTTTTTTAGATATAAAAGCCATGGAGTTGACAAAGATTATGTTGTGGAAATGGATGGAGCAGAATATGGGAAAACAGTGTGGTGAATGGAAAATAAAGTGGCTAACAAGTTTCCCTGAGCATAATTGCTGAGAGATTCTTGACTTCGTTTAAGGAGAAGCCACATACATCACATCACATTACATCACATGAAAAATCTTAAAGATGAAAAATCACCTTCTAATGAATCTGTGGACTAAAAACAACAAAACCAAAGAAAATGTTTTTCCACACCAAAAGTGAAAATATGTCAATAAGTTATAATAGCAGGATAAAAGTAAAACCTACGCCAATATCCTTATAAAAAGAAAGTGATAAGTTAAAAGAAAATAGAAACACAATAAATAAGAACCAAAATTCTATACTGAAATTTTCTTGATATGGAAAGTGATAATATATCACAATAAATAGAAGCTCTCAATGAAGAAAATATACAACTCACTGAAGAAGAATACCAAAGAATAAATACCCAATTTAACAATTCAATCCCTGATCTCTTGCTAAATTCTTTTACAAACTATATCAATGATAAAACCCTGATTTCGACCATAACAAATCATAATGGAGGATCATTTGAATTCCCTATAGAGAAATTTTAAAATATGATCTTTGAAAATTTGAAACAATTTCTAGTAGACCGGATGGGAAGATCATCTGCACAATTGATGTAAATAGAGCAATCATAGTCAATGGAACCATCATGAACTGTTGTTTGATGAATTTTGATCAAGCAGAACTGGATTACATGCTTGGAAAATATGGAAAACAAATGGTCTATTATACAGATATGATCATATCAAATTATGGCCACATCCTACCAACACTGGTACTCTCACTATTATCTTGAAGGGGTGCACCCCAATGACATTCCGATGGTAGTTTATTCCAGAGGTTCACCAATGGTTCTAACATTTCCATGGAGTTTCACCAGAATGCATTTTTGCTTAGAATGAAATCATGTCATTAAAGACTGCAAAGCTTGCATCTGAAATGTGTGCAGCTTGAAATGAAATAGGATTCACAAATGCAATAAAAAGACAGGAAAGCCAACCCTGGATGCTAAAAATAATTGATGGGAACAATCCAATTCACTTAATATACAACTTTAGAAAAAATTTCTGTTCACACACTAATATACTATGCCGGTTAACGTTTACTCCATTAATATGAGCATGCGCATAAACCGAACATGAGGAAAAATATGGTGACATGCTGGAGTAAGAAGAGATTCAAAACCCTACTGTAACAGTGTTACGGACACAGAAGATACTTATGGAAAGGTTGACTCTTACATACCTTTGGGGGATGACTCTAAATCAACCCCTCGCGCCACTCCCAGAAGGAAATTTAACTCTCCTCCTGAAAGAATATGCAAGTTCAAATGATATTAGGGCATGCGTGCCGATAAATAATTATTCATAAAAAATAATAAATAAGTATCCTCATGCTAAATAGAGATTTAAGACCCGGTAAGATGATTTCCCATTTGCTAGCTCAGCGTACTCTTTTCTCAGTTAAAGAATGGGGATCGGAAAACTCACATAATTAATTAATAGTATAGTTAAAGAAAGTAAATGACAAAGAGAATAAAAAAAAATTATGGCAGTAGTCGCTTTAGAATTATAATATAAATATTTTATTAACCCATTACCCCATACCATTTATAATATGAATACATTCCCAGATCGATTAAATATATGAAACAAATATTACATTACATAAATCATATTAATAAAACAAAACTATAATCAGAAAGAAATACTTAATAAAGCAATAATTAGATTAAATAAAGGAAAATTTCTTTCTTGATAAGAAAAATTGATTAAATAACTAATATGTGAGATAGTGATCTGTGGATTATAAACTCACACATGGGCATTAAGCGATGTGTTTGTGTACATATGTATGTAAGATATATTTACGAAATGTTTATCAAATTTAAATAGAATAAACACACAAAAAAAATAATATACCCGATAAAGTCTATAAGCTTCATTCTTGTATGGGTTTTGAATGGGCTATACGTTCATCCACTGTGGCCAAAGCTGGACTTGGCTGCGTTATAAGTTCATAGAATTGATCATCATCTTGGTGCTTGAATCTCGGGTTTTACATTCTGCTGGGAGGGTAGGAGCGGAGCTGGATGGACATGCTGAAGTCGGCTTCTATTCCATGATCATTTTATCTGCAAGCGAATGCTTGAGTTGCATCTTTAAATTGGAGAATGGATATTCAACAGGATATTAAATGATATCAATCGTCCTTTACTGGTTTAAGGATCCTAGATTAACTGCAGGCTTCGATGGCGTGTTGTAGTTATGCTTCCATCAGAATCACCTGGCTGGTTAACTGCTAACCATTAGCCAGCATGGTGAGTTTATTGCTTTTTACCTCTGAGTTTAAGATCAAGAAATACCACGGTCTTTCTTCTCAGTTGCCTGATAAGGCAACAGTTGCATGACTTCGCATGTTTCAGAATAGTATTAGCTTTCCGATAAGACTTGCAAACGTGAACCGCTCTCTTTGACAAGAAAAAGTTAGACTGCTCTCTTAGAAAAGCTAAGGTGAACTCCCTTTTTTGAAAATCAAAAGTCAACTGCCCTCTTGCAATTTTAGAACAGATATTCCACCTCCATACACAAAAATTAATTAAATCTCATTGAATTGGTTTGACTAATTGTCTTAAGAATTTGATTTCCAATTAACTTTTTCTTATTTTTTTATATCTCCATTCAGATCACAATTAAGAAATGATAATATCTTTTTACTCTTGATTAATTACATTATCAAAATCTAAGCTTTTTCTGTTTTAACAAAAAAATTGTTTCATATCACTTGAACATTCCTCTCTCCACGCATTATCGCAAGTCTAATTAAACTCTTTTGTCCTGTTAAAATTATTTTAGGTGAGCAGGAAGCCAGCATGCCTTTAGGCTTTTCTTAAATTTAAGACAATGACTTGCTCAAATGCAACTGAAAAGAAAATGACCATTAAAACTTCGATTCTGAAATTATTCTTAAATATTTTTAATCAACAGTAATATTTAAAATTTTCCCTTTTACATTTTGTAAACACTCAAAAAATATATAGAGAGAATAACAATTTGTTAAATAAATGCTGTTTCTTCAACAAACACAAATATTTAAAATTATAAATACACTTTAGATTTATCTTTTTTCTTTAAAAAAAATGAACAAAAATCAAATTTACAAATGCATATTTTACGCCTTTAAATATTGGCTTTAATCATATGTGTGTGTGAGTTTATATTATTGCCACAGCTCTCTCTCTCTTAATTTATAACAAATTTTAATTATATAAATAGTATACCCACCCCTCATTTAATGGCTTTTTACGTATTTTCGACCATTAATTTATCTGACCTTATCTTGTGTTTTGCCACATCAAACGTGCCTGGCACAATACAAAGTGTTGGATCACAACACCCTAAATATGCAATTCAGTTCAAATACCACTGAGCTACAACACCTCACTAGAGGGAAAGCTCAAAACCCAACCTCATAATCTGACAGAATTGAGATAGACCTGTGTTGGTCATTGGTGAGTGAATCAGACTCTGATGCAAGTCATTGGTAATAAAATGAACAGGTTCATGATGACTCAGGCCCTATAATAACAAAACAAAATAGAAAGATATCAAAAGATAACAAGAAAAAAAGGAAATAAAGACAACAATTCAAGTCCAGCTCAGAAACTAAATAAACAATACCATGAAGATATTGAATAAAATCAGTGGCAGGATAAAAATAATAAGAGAATAAAAGCCAATATTTAATCCCCTATTAAGATCTCATCCAGGACCTGTCAGACAGAGGAGCAAAGCATGAATCAAGATGACACTAATGGTTAAGATGAACTATTACTAATCTCTTTCATAGGCCTAAATGACAATAATATCTCCCAATCAGACTGGTCTTATCCTGAGGTGGACAATCAGTCTGTGGAAAATGAACATACACTTGACTAAGTGCTGCAACAAAGTAGTCTTCCTGGAAATGGACAGAATAATGGAATGGCAGATATCAGGCAATGAATAATGGTAGAGTCAATCAGGGACAAATGACCTCATACAAATTATATGAAGCTAAATTTCTAAGGAGTTAAGAACAGAGATCTGAACTCGATTGACAGAGCATTTGCTATTCTAAATTGGATAATGAAATGCCAGCCAAATCTGGTATGCATGACAGAAACCAAATTACATCTAAATTCATGTAATAAAATTTGATTAGAATCAAAATATAGATTTCTTCAAATACTCAATTTCAATAACAACAGCAGGAGAGGTAGCTATTTTAATCAATTGCAAAAAAGACCCCCCTACTAGCTTTAAAATTCTGCACTTAGACTCAAATTTCCTAATTGTTAACCTAAGATATAACCACTTTCAAATCAATCTAATCTACCTCTAAATTAAAAATGACCACAATCTAATCATGAAAGTAATTGGTGACATCAATTTGGTCATGGCCTCATATGTATTTTGAATTATTCTGAGAGGTGATTTCAATGTGGTGTATAGTTCTTTTGATAAAAAAATATATTCACTTTCTTTAATCATATACTGAAGAGTGGAGGTTTTTTTCCTTAGATGCCTTCTTCTTTCACACTAAAAATACCAGATGCTTGATTGACCTTGTCTATGACTCCCCGAGTATACATTTCAAATTCAATGCAAAACTCTGACCGGTGATATTTTCTGACCATTTTGCCCTAGAGATATCTCTGAAAACAAACATTGGACATCACATAGTAGAAAATAATAATAACACCATTTGTATGTTACTAAAACAGACTGCAACTGAACCAATCTTTCTGAGGCTTATATTTATCTTTTAAATAATTGATATCCTAAATCTACTGGTGGTGGAAGCATGGTTTACCTTCATTGGCATCCTCCAATCCATAATAAATGAGGTTTCCTTTAACAAAAAAGGCCATAACCACTTATTAGCTGACCTTGATGCTATTGACCAAAACCTGACAGAAATTCCACTAGATAATCAATTTGTACATCTTGCTCTTGCCCTGAAATGTCAATACAGCAATAAGCAGAGATCTCTGGCCAAATATATGTCAATCAAGCAGGCCAAGAGATTCCTGCCAGATCAACAATGTTGGTCCAAGAGTTACTTCTGGTGGATACTGGGGGTGGGTAGCACTGTCATTAACAATAGATAACAACATTCTTGGGGACTCAGAAATGATCTGTGCAATTAGAGAACACTTTAGGACAACACTTCAATCTGATCAGACTAGGAATGTCAATGACTATTCAGCTTATATGATAATCTGACCCATGATATCACTGAGGAAAAGATCCATGTTAAGCCAGGAATACATGGTATACCAAAGTTTGTCCTTCTACATCTATATGAGAATCTGACCCATAATATCACTGAGGAAAAGATTCATGTCAAGCCAGGAATACATGGTATACCAAAGTTTGTCCTTCTACATCTAGAGAAATATTTGGTGCCAATCAAAGCCATGATAAAACCCTTAGCAGAGGGAAGCTGAGAGATTAACAACTTTTATTCAATATCTCTCATACCTATTTTAAAGGAAAAGGATGAAAGACATGACTTAAAGAATCTGAGGCATATTTAAATGACTCACCATTTAATTAAAATCATATAACAACTATTATCAAATTCAAATGAAAATCTAAAAATATGTTTCTACTAACCAATATGGAAAAAGGGGTGCATCAATTAATGCCATTGATGACCAAATGAAGCTCCTTATTGATGTTATCAGAGCCCAGAAGTTGTTAAAACAGATTGCCATCCAACTTGACATCTTGGTGGCATTTGACTCAGTCAGGCCAGACATTCTGATTGATGCCTTTGGGAATATGGGGTGCTGAATGTTTATCTGAGGATGATTGCAAACCTACTAGCCAACAGAATCATTCACATCACAATGAATGGGAAAATTGCACCTGAATTTGAGACCTACATCTCTATTCCTCAAGGATCACTTAGCATACTATATTTTATAGCCTATGTCAACACACTATTGATGGAGATTGAGAGATCATTGTCTGGAGTGTTTGTACCTGCCATGGGAAGAGAGATTAAACATCTTAGCTATATGAACAATATATTCATCTGTTTGCCATTGAATAAATTTATTAATAAACTAGAGAAGATACTAGCTTGGTACTCAGAAAATACACTCAAATTCAATAAGGACAAATCAGCCTACTGAAGCATGCTAATTGGGATGAAAATCATGTCCAACATTACAGCTGATTTTCAGAAATTTCTATGCTTTAATTTTTAAAAGTCAAATAGTGCTATGAGAAGGGAAATTGAAGAATCCCTCTTAACAGATAAATATTTGCTGGACAATGGCCTCTCTTTCCAAGATATATGTTTTATTTCATGCGAAGGTAAGACTTTTAAACTCGTTGATATTCCAAAAAATAAACTACTTCCTGTCTGGTATCTGCCATTTATCAAAAAAATGAACTCTTTGTGCACAAACCTATTCTGGGGCCAAAAGGTTACTGCCATCATCCTTCAAAAACTCCAAATACCTAAAAGGCTAAATGGCCTTTCATTCCATTGTATCAAAACCATGATATTTCAGAGAAACTATAATCTACTATTCTGGCTTCAAACTAAATAATTGACTACTTCATACCAAGAAGTTGTCACACCAATGGATAGATTGCCACCCACTAATAAAAGATGGTGGAATTTGTTATTTGATAATATTTGGAAAATGGTTGACTTGAATGAAAATCCAATTATATCAAAAATTAAAAACTGGAATGCACATAAAATAAGATTTGGAAAAAATAACATAAACAAAGGGTCTGTTGGAATTACCAATCAGCAACTGATTTCAAAATCAAAATTCTGGTTTAGTGTGGCAAAATTTCAAGATTTCCCAATAAAAATCAACCTGGACTCCATCCCTAGGAACTCATTTTTGGCATATAGGAGAAATTCCAAGAAGATTGATCCTGTGTGCCAAATCTGTGAGTGAGAGGAGGAATCAGTTGACCACATTTTTCTTAGATGTCCCAGTATGTCCAATTACAGATTGATAACTTGTGAATGGTACAGCAATACAAATGGAAACTATAAATCCATTAAAGACTATATAGGTCAAGGTTTATTTGCAGACATAAGACTGGCAATATTCATATATGCTTTGTGGTGTGTCAGATGTAGAGTAACGATTGAAGGGATGAGATCCACACAGAACTAAATTCAAGAACATCATGGAGAAAATCATGAAGAGAGACTGAGTAATTGCTCTAAGCTACATTACAAGAGCAACATGGGAGAAGGTTGGATCTACTTTGCTTCAAATAAATATGTAATTTGATGTCATTTTTGTATTTGGAGCATTCATATAGCAATACAATAAAATTTCTTTTTTTTTTAAAAAAAATGACTCTTTGACATTAAAAGACTTATACATACATCATATATATATATTGTACCCTCACTTCCAGGAAATATATAATAATATTAAAATAGGACTAGCTCAGATAAATGGTTGTGCTCAGCTTAAATACCTATAATCAATAATAAAGATATTCTACAATACTATTTGGAGCATTCATATAGCAATACAATAAAATTTCTTTTTTTTTTAAAAAAAAATGACTCTTTGACATTAAAAGACTTATACATACATCATATATATATATTGTACCCTCACTTCCAGGAAATATATAATAATATTAAAATAGGACTAGCTCAGATAAATGGTTGTGCTCAGCTTAAATACCTATAATCAATAATAAAGATATTCTACAATACTACCTATTTATGTATATAATTTTAATGCGCAAATATGCGCACAACAACCAAGCTTCATCAGAATTAAATAACAATATATTATAAACTCAAAGTAATTATAATATCTAAAGAATAATGCCCGAGCGCTTTCAAGAGAACTTAGCTCTCATAATCATGGGCAACAAATAATAAGCATAGCATGTTGGTATATGCTAAAATATACTGATATATGTAAATTGGTTGAAAATAAATGTGTCAGCTCTAAATGATCCATTTCTTAGAGATTTTGTAACACGCATCTTTCCTATTCATAGCCTTATCATCAATAGCAATAAAACATGCTTCTTTAACTTTTCTCTTAATGTCATTTCTCTCCCTGCAAACTATTCTTGCATTTTTAGGTTCACATGCATGACCAGCTGATTTCTGATGTATTGCAAATATTGAGTTGCAATTTGGGTCTACTTGGGCCTTATTGTAAGAATATCTGTGCTGGGATACTCTTGTAGAAAGAGTTGCTTTCGTTTCCCCATAGTATGATGCCATGCAGTTATTTTCTGGACATGAAATATTATATACAGCCTGAGAGGTGTTGTTGGGTGTTATAATGTCTTTGGTGTTATTAATAATTCTATTTGTATTAGGGGTGTATGAAAGCTTAGTTGAAATTCTTTATTAAACATTGAGTAAAACTTTCTATGGGTAGTTTTACTCAATGTTTAATAAAGAATTTCAACTAAGCTTTCATACACCCCCTAATACAAATAGAATTATTAATAACACCAAAGACATTATAACACCCAACAACACCTCTCAGGCCGTATATAATATTTCATGTCCAGAAAATAACTGCATGGCATCATACTATGGGGAAACAAAAGCAACTCTTTCTACAAGACTATCCCAGCACAGATATTCTTACAATAAGTCCCAAGTAGACCCAAATTGCAACTCAATATTTGCAATACATCAGAAATCAGCTGGTCATGCATGTGAACCTAAAAATGCAAGAATAGTTTGCAGGGAGAGAAATGACATTAAGAGAAAAGTTAAAGAAGCATGTTTTATTGCTATTGATGATAAGGCTATGAATAGGAAAGATGCGTGTTACAAAATCTCTAAGAAATGGATCATTTAGAGCTGATGCATTTTTCAACTAATTTACATCTATCAGCATATTTTAGCATATACCAACATGCTATGCTTATTCTTTGTTGCCCATGATTATGAGAGCTAAGTTCTCTTGAAAGCGCTCGGGCATTATTCTTTAGATATTATAATTATTTTGAGTTTATAATATATTGTTATTTAATCCTGATGAAGCTCGGTTGTTGTGTGTGTATTTGCGCATTAAAATTATATACATGTATAGTAAGCACCTGAGTTTAATAATTTCTTTTTACAATACTATCTATTATTTAACTAGCTCTAACTAACAAGAAATAATAAAATGGTTCAGTTTTATAAAATGAAATAAATAAAATATTAATAAATCATGAGACAATGAAGTGAGATATAAGGAATAATTTAAATTACATTGAGCCAATATCCCACAGGATATAACCTCAATCACATAAGAATACAACCCCCCCCCTATTATCTCAATAATAATAAATACATAGCATTCTTATGACTTTAAAAATAATCAATTAAATATAATGCTAATAAATAATTCTTAATCTCTTTATTCAAAATAATATAACTATAATAATCTCAGGTTCTTTAAACTAATTCTAATCAACTTATAAACTTCTGTAGCCAAGTATGATAATGGATTTTATATCACCCTCAACTACACCTAACTAATAATAATAATAAATAATAATCATCTTGACTGTATAACTATTAATATTATCTATTTTTCCTTATTATAGTAATTATCAATAATAATAATAATAATAATAATAATAATAATAATAATAATAATTAATAAATAAATAATAATATAATAATATAATAATAATTATAATAATAATAATAATAATAATAATAATAATAATAATAATAATAATAATAATAATAATAATAAATAAATAAATAAATAATATAGTATAATCTTTTAGTTTTTTCATGTGGCATTTTAAATGGAATATGTAGTATAATCTGAGAATCTGTGGCAATGAATAATATTATAATTCTATGCAATAAATTATATAATTAATTTATGACCATAATGATAATAATGTAAAATAAAATTTCTCAAATAAATTATATTAAGAAACACTATAATATCTTAAGTAAATAATCCCATTCATACTGTGCAAATATTTTATTTGGTTTAATATCTCTGGAAATCATGTGTTTGCTGTGTGAAGAATCAATGCAATACACAGCTTTAAAAAACAAGTTTAACAAAATTTTATTATAACACTTAAACAAAATTAAACTATGTACACTACTTACAATTACATTTTGCATAAATTACATACTTCATTTCAAAATAAAAATAAAATAATAAAATCTAAAAGTACATAATCCTTCACTCCGACCTTTAACTTTTCATATTTCTTTACAACAATCATACCCCCTTTGTTTTAATGAAATGTAAACTCAATGTTTATATCATATAGTGTGATGTGTGTGCATTAATTTCTCTAGTGGGTAAACAAGACTCCTATCCGGGAAACATTTTTATTAAAAAAATAAACAATCTATGGACTCACATACTCACCTATTGCATATAACATATATTTTTGCATTTATAAATTTAAACATAATATTCAAAAAGAAATGATTAGAGAAAGGTTAGTCAGATTCTAGAGATTAGAGCATTTAAAGAAATCAGCTTCAAATTACCTATCTGATTGTCCACCAATCTAGGTCATTAATTACTTTAAAAATCCATCTCTCCTAATGCTAAATTTCTACCAATTTTTAACATTTATGTGTGTGTATATGTGTCAATTCCCATTTTGAATAAAAAAGTATTAACCCCTTTTTACATACAATATAAATCAACATATTTTTCATATTTGAATCAATACACAATAAAAACATTTTATAAAAATAAAATACACACATAAATGGTTACATGTAATAATTTAAGAATACATAATTCATCAATAATGCCATAGCTATTATTACTGAAAATTTTTTATAATTGATTTTAGTTTTATGATTCAAAGATTTAAAGAGAGATAAATGGAATTATTATTAAAAAGATTTAATAGCCATTGATAAAATATAATTAAAATTCATATTACCAGTTCTTTTATTTTCAAAACATAGTTTCAAAGAGTCCCATGAGTTTAAAGGCAGCTTTTTGAAGGTTTAGAATTTGAAAGCAGCCACACACCAATATGTAACATGTGTAGTATTACTAATTGCAGTGGTTTACTGGAACAGTTGTATTTTGGCTTGGGCTTGTGATTCTTTTTACTGCCATGATGATGGAGAAATAACTTGCTTCTATAAAGACCATTTAGCAATGGAATGGCTTCTTCACTTTATCTGGGTATAATTATTTGTAATATACAGATGGATATTTCTGCCCTCCATATATTTTAGCATTTTTTTAGCTTTGAGTTTTAATTCAAACTCAGCAAATGGCTTAAATAAAAAAGCATGGTTTGACAAATTTCCACATTTTAATTTGTAATTGTCAGTAGGTGAAATAATAAGTTTCTTTCTTATTTGGAAATCAGTTGTAAGATGTTTTATATACTTTAGATTTAAACTCTTCTGATGTGCATAGGCTTCCTGATGATAGGAACACTCAAAAAAATATTTTTACTTCACCATGTTGATGTAGAAATTTTTTAAAACAATGTGTGGTTTCTGTGAAGCAATCTAGTTTATTCTACCCTTCCTTCCTTATCTTTGTCTCCTATATATGGCTTTATCTGATGACTTCACACATATTTTTGGTTACTAACTACACCTGGTAAGTTATAAGTGCATTCCATTACTAGTCTGTTTTCAATCTTTTCTGTGAACTGACAATTTTTTCTAAATTTATTGTTAAGCAAGAAATCCAAAATGTCTTAATCCTGTCATCTCAATAGCTGACTAATTAATGATTCTTTGTCTTTATCCTTCCACATGCCTCCCCTTGACTATGTCAACCTTGACCATTTGATTTCTTTCTCATTAACCCTTGACCTCAGTCTGAAAGGCCATGTGAAAATCTGTAACTCTCAGAAAAAACAAGATAAATTGATCCTAAATAATATAATTGTTTTTAAACAATAACTTTTATAAAGAAATTATAAAATGATTTAAATAAAACATTTTTTATATATCTGTAACTGTCTCTAAGTCTATATCTGTAAATACAGGCACACATCCATACAATATATAAAACTTGCCTATCACAACAATCCAAATGATTTAAAAATTATGAATTAAAATTCACAAAATAAATCAGTAACAGTATAAATTAGCTTTAAACAAGGTTAATAAGCAAAGTCAAAAAAATGATTAATTGAATACTTTGTGTCTACAGACAACTATTTATATGTGCTTTAAAATACTAACTTTTAAGTACAACTATTAAACCATTCAAAATATATACTATTCTTTTCACTGCTACACAAAGTTGAATAGAGAGAGAATAATTCTCCCACTCTCTGTCTGAGTTTTAGGGTACTTGGTCATGTCGGGTTTGAACTCTGCCCTACACCTTCCCTTCCTTTTTTAAAAGAAAATGGGATTACTTTTTTCCATTATTTAATGCACACATTATTGCATTTAGTCTTAGGCTAAATTGGAATGTGTTCAATATATTTACCATTTCTAAAACTAATTAAGTAAAAAGCTTTCGATTTTGATGGTAAATTTAACCATCAGTATAAATCAATTAAATTAATTTCTGATTATCAAAGTTTTATTTTCTTCTACATTACAACTGCAGCAAGGTGTTGTAAAATGCATTTGTTTAAGTACTTGTGTCTTTTAAGTAGACTTTTTTTTAATTTGCAACTTTAAAATGTTTACACCAGTTGCTTTAACATCAGGATTAAAAAAAGATGGTATTAAGTTTCAAAATCTAACTGAACACAGCTTTCTTTGAATAAAGTTTATAAATATACGTGATTTATTAATATTCGTAATGTAACAGACTATGGTTTTTAAGAGAAATATAATTGTCAAAAATAGTATGTAATTCCGAAATTAGAGCTTTTTCTTAAATAATATATAGAGATATGATCTATGCCTTTTACAAAAGCAAATTGTTCAGGTTTATATTTCAAAATCGTATTATGTTCACAAATTGTATTGACAACGTAAATCCTTTTATACTAAAAAATTTGTCAATTATGATCGGTAGTCAAAATTGTAATATTTATTGTCCATTAAAAAATCTTTCGAATGTAATATCAAATTAAAGAAATAAAATAGCTTTTATCCCCCAAAGGAAAAAACGCTCAGGATATCAGTAAGAGGAACCTGATATTAGATACTGTTATATGCTTTTTTTGTGTGATGTGCACCTTCTAAATATAAAGTTATCATTGTGTAATATTATCTTTGCTTTAATTTTTATATTTTGACTTGAAATTATGTTCCAGGTTTATGGATTAATTCTATTCTTCATTATAAAAGTTGTTTGATTTAAAACTTACTTAATATCTACTTCTATAAATTGTAACATACATTTCTAATTACATTATTTATCGGACTGGCCTTTGATTAACATAATTAATAAATATTTGCATTATTCATTTTAAACCTCAGGAAACCGAAAGAGATGCGACAGGCTTCAAAAACGCTCTTCATATCCACGATGAAATTAGTTGTAAACACGACTTAAATAATATAAACAAAACGTTTTTAAAAAAATACATAAAGAAAATGTACTTAAATAGCTTGTTTTACAAACAACTAATAAACACTAATATCTTTCTTATTTCTATGATGTTAAATTATTCTATAAATTATATACCTACATAGATATAATCTATGTTTTTGATAAGAACTGAGTCTTTCGCTGTATGTTCCAACAGTTTTATTTTATTTTTATATAAGATAAAATAACATTTCCAACAGTTTTATTATACATTTTTATGTCACCGATATATATATAGGCTGGATATATTGCCAGAAAATTGATCATAGAAAAACAGTTGAAATCTTAAACTGGATTACAAAAGGTTGTAAAAGACATAGAAAGATACCATATGTGAGATGTAGGGATGAAATACGGAAGTATGCTGGGGTGATGTGAAGAAGAGGCTAGAAACCAACGAAACTGGATTAAATGGGCTTTCATCTGCAATGGATTGATAATGGTTGAAAGTGGTATTTATAATGATGATTGTGTCAAGAATTTAATCCAGTGATGATGATGATGGTACTTATACTGATGACTTATAAATACACATACATTAATGTAACAGATGAATACTTCTGACATTTAACCAAATAATTTTAAAATCAATCTGCAAATTACTAGATTAATAAAGATTAATTGAAATTTGAATTTGATTAAAATAAAGTTAATTAGAATGAATATTGATCATTGATGATCAAACTTATATCCCTTATATAGCTGTATTTTTTTTATGTTTCCTGATCGTCATACATCAAATCATATCTCAGAAAGTCGCACTTATTAATGTGCATATATAAGTATTATTTTTTTATAGATGGAATTTGAACTATTAATCCAGAGTTTTCTTCTCGGAAAGACGACCTGTAGATATAAGACCTTTTGGCAGCACTATCGTCATATTTAAAGAAAATGATCTTTCCCTCAGTTCATAGCATGACTTCTCAGGATCTATACAGGATTGTTATGTACGCTTTTGAGAGGAGATTAATGAAAGAATGCACAGATAATTAAATAAATTAACTAACAAAACTATTTTATTTCAGATAATCTTGATTGATGTAATGAAATTACACATAAAATATGATAATTTTATGAGTAAAGTAATGTACCGGTCGAAAAACACACATTGATCCAACAAACCCCTGAATACAGGTAAAGTACCTCGAGTCCGACCATGTACAAGATATATAAATCAGGTACATCGTGAATTCTGCCCTATTTACCTGTATCCCCAGGTCAAAGATCTAATCAATAGCCTTTCTCGACGATACGATCGAATTCCTTTATTTTCACTGTGCCGGCAGCTGGGTCTTAAAGCATGAGATTCGATTTTATTATATTTAAATGAGAACTTGGGTGATTGGTTGATAGGTATATTTAAAAATCAAAATTTATTTAAAATAAAAATTAATAAAATGATTCGAGAACACTGGAAGTTTGTTTTAGTTATATGTATATTTAAAATCATTTGACATTTTACATTAATTTAACTCAAGCTCTTAACAAAAAAACAAAAAATACAAATTTTAAATTGACGTTATTAGGTTTGTACAATTTATTTTGTTAAGTTTGTACATCTTTAATTTTGTTTACATTTATTCTCCTTTTTTTTAAAATAGCAAAAATTATTTCATAATTAAATGACCACGGATTTCAAAATTCCCCGTGCACATTTATTACAAGCTTGTAATATAGCAGTAGGTTTAAACATCTGCCTAACGCACATATATAAGAATAACTGTTTTATTGGGTTTTTTTACAAAAAGATTTTTAAAAAAAAAACATTTTTATTGGAAAAGATATTAATTAAATAGACGATTATAAGACTAATTTGACGTCTTACTTCACTAACAGATAGAAAAAAAATGCATTTTTATTTATCTTTATAAAATTAATAATTTGGATTTTCAACAACTAATGTTTTATGACATTAGTGGACCTTGCTGGCATAGCTTATAAATAACTTTAAAACTGTAAACGATTATAATAAAAACATCTATCAGTCAATTATCAAAGCAAACAAGTCACTTTAGTTGGACTTACAACTAAAATCATACCTATAATGAAATATACCGTGAATTAGCCAAAACCAAACGATTTTAACTAATTACGCAAACGAACAAAAGAGTCGATTACTCAGGTCGAAGATCCTTTCGGTAGAATCATCTCCCTATGGCTTACGTATTAGATAGGCAAAATAAAAGCAAAATAATGTCGGGTTAATAAATATACGAATGTAAAAATGGAGAGAAGAAACGTAAGTAAGAAAATACGAGCCGGATTACGGACACTCGTATGTCTATTCCAACGAAGAATAAAAGGAAAATCGATACGTCCACATGTCGTGTCCATGTATCGATAGGAGATAGGAATTACAGAGAGTCCTCGTATTCGCCTCTACGAATTCTGTTGATAATCCAACTCTATCTCAAACACGCTGTCCGTTTCACAGGCGTATGCGAAGAACGAAAGCTAACTCCAAATCAAAAAATCTACGACCGTTTTATAAAGGTCTGTTCATGAGACCCCAAGCATTCTTTATTAACCCGAGATCTTATAATTATTAAATAGGGACGAATTATAATTAGATAGCCTTAAAATGATCTAATACTGCATAGAGAACAACCTGCGTAAACAACTACTTTATATAAATATTTAACATAAAAAAAAAAAAAAACATACTTTTAATTCTCGAAAAAAATCCCTCCTTCCCTCTTTCCTAACTTAAAAAAATGCACGATAATTAACTGACGCTATCCAGCGGCGCTGTTACTAGGTCAAAAATCCATAGCATATTTTATTCTATTTTGAATTACAGAAATATAAAATTATAAAATCCCATTGTGGGAAATCTATAATAAATTTATTTGAAATTACGGTAGATTTGCTTAGAAACATATATACAGATTCGACATAACCTCACTCGCGAAAATAGATCAACTTACTTTACTTTTAAAATCAAATCGTTATTTCCCGAACTCCCTCTAATAAAACATAGTTTGCTCTCTTAGCAAATTACTCGGAGCCCCCGCGAGTGAAGCTTGTCGAAATACAAAAAAAAATCAAAGCATAAAATATTCTCATGCTAAAATTAATATAAAACAAATAAATTCATATTCAATTAAAAATATTAGAAAATTATTGTGAGCTTGAGTTATCAAAAGGGAAAAACATTATAAATAATTTAAAAGAACAGGTTGAAGAGACAGTTAAAAAAAGATTCTTAATAAAAATTAACTTTTGACATTTCTTTTTAAGCTTTATGAACCTACATTTATATTCTAATGATAATTTTTAAAATCTGGACGACAGGATTCAAGCTCTTCGGCATTTTACCTGGAGTTCCCCGCTATGAGTTCACGGGCGAACGTTGATGGCTGGTAGCATTTGAAGGCAGGTTCTGGCAGCAACATAACGGAAGATTTCAGGTCTCAGGAAGGAAAGGGCAGCGATTACCCTGTTTTACTCCTCGATCATCATAGCGTGTTTTTCTACAACTCTGTCTGTTCTCTGGTCACTCTCTATTCCTTCCTACTGCCTCAGGTGATCTTTTAGAAACAAAAGAACTTATTCTTTTATTCTAATTTTAGAAAGTTTGTACCTCGATAAGGATTAATATATTTCAATCTAATTTTATATTAGTTTTTACTTTAGATAACAATGTAGAATCTCTACTAATTAATGAATAGAGATTCCACAGTGAATGGATTTTGGTAATTTATCTATTCTTTTAATTTAAACATTTATTTTAAACTTCTTATCGAGATACAAATCTTTTCAAAAAGGCCAACTTGAATTCTTGAACTAAAAATAAAGCATTTTATACATATACACAGTATATCTAAAATATATAAAAAAAATTCAAAGTTAATTATTTGATTTTTTTTTTTTTTAAATAATAAAATAGAATAAATGTTAGTACAATTATGATCCAAAATAAATTATAGGATTTATTCAGGATAGTTAAAAATGTTTAAAAAATGGTTTTTTTAGAATAATAAAAAAAAAAAGCAAATGTTAGTAAAATAAATAATTAGGTGGGTCAGACCGTGAAACGGCAAATCTGAATCAGATTTACCATTTCAGTAAGAAACTAATAACATAGAAAAAATGCGAAAGATTAAATATAAATACAAAAATTACAAATAAATCCATGTTAGAGTTGCAACGGAATAATATTAAAGATTAAGTATGAATACATGTTTATTTAAAATATTGATGCACTATATTCTAATAGGATTCATGAACAAACAACAAAATACATAATTAATCCTTATACACCAAAAATTAGACACAAAAAATATTAATAAAATATAGATATTCAAGGCCTCTCAGTGTTTGCCTGAAGGTTTGGAATAATGGTATTTTGGATGTGATAATATGTTGGACATTTGCATCATTCATCATTAAATGTTGAATGTCTAGAAAATCGTAAGCTTTATTTAGACTTTTCCGAATACAAATAATTGTTAGTAATAATACATAAGTTAATAGATAACGCAGGTTAGTAGATTACACAGGTTTCAAGTGGTATTATTCTCCGCTACTCTTTAGATGTTGCTGGTTTGACCAAAAAGGTCAGTTGGTTAGAGTAGAGTATTACCTTAAAATTTGATATTCAAGAATCTAAAGGTGTAAGTGCGACCGCTTTGTTAGCATTGTCATTGATCAGACCATCAAAATCTCAGGTAAAGTGGAGAATAATATCATCCAAAACATTCCATAATCTATTTGTCTACTAATCTATTAGCTATTAACTTGTGTTATTATTAGCTGTTTTTTGTATTTGGAAAAGTTTAAGTAAAGCTTAAAATGTTCTATACATTCGATATTTAATGCTAGATGATGGAAATAGTTACACCTTGAGGCCTCTGATTTCTATACATATAAATTTTAAAAGATCTAACTATGGATTTTTTTTAAATAATTCATAAATCTACTAAAAGATTGATCAGTTCATATGCATATCATATAAAGATACTCCATATCAGTTGGTTGATCTGGTTGTTTCAAGTTGAAATCGTTTATTTTAAAATTTTTCTGCTTTCATATGTGGTCATGCAACGGTAGATGATGAGAAACATCTCCTATGGAAAATGTTATATTTCATCCCTTTACCAGCTCTGGACTCTTTATAGATGTTTTTCAAAGTTGATAAAGGTAGGATTGTTAAGATATCACGTCAATTAGCTTGCACATCACTTTCATTATTTTCACTACACAGAAGTTTTTTATTCTAGCTGAGTTTGAAGCACTTGTAAAAAGTACTTTAATTCCTAGAAGATTAATAATGTACATGAAGCTAATCTTTCCACATTCCAACAATAAACTCCTTAATTTTATAAGCCATCCAATGTCGGGTGATATGCATTACTCGCCATAGACATTATTGTTTTTCTGATTTCTCTTTATATAGTTTTTCCTGAAGGACAATTCTTCCCACAAACCTAAACTTGTTTTCTTTCTTGTTTTTAATTTTGTTTTGTTTTTTTGTCCTTTAATCTTTTTCTTCTTTTCCGTAATTAGGTATTAATTACTGTTTTATTTGTTTTGTTCTTGTTTTACTTTAATTAAGTTGTATAATTACTCTTTGATTATTTGTTTTTAATTCAATTAAATTATTGAATGGATTTAAACATTTTATTTTACGCAAAAAATTCATTTGACTTTTGAAACCTTTAGATTAAATTATTAATCTTACTTTATACAATTTTTATTTATAGTCATATTTTTTTTGTCTTAGCTATAGGAATTATAAATTACTTGTTTATAATTCTCTTCTAGACCAGTATTCATTAATACTCCAATTTATGCTTTACCCACCCTTTATGTTTATTCTCTAAATAAATCCTGAACAAACATCCAAAGTACCGCATCACATGTTTTCATTGGTTTGACTGTGGATTTCTAATAGAGGTAAGCATGTTTTATTTGGTGTTTCTCTACCTAATTATTCCATTCTTTGGATAGGAAAGGGGTACTATGATCAGTTAAGATTGTTTCAAGCTTTCCTATCTCTTTAAGAAGGAGAGTGGGTAATACTTTGATAGTATTCTAATATTAGTTAGGGGTATTGGTTAAGCTGACACAAATTTTGAAAAGTGATCATAAGCTACTAATAGATACATATGTTTGTGTTGGAGGCAAGTGTGCATAAAAATCCTTAGCTAAGATCTCATTTGGTCATTCCAGGGTAATAGAATTTATTGAATGTAATTTCTGTTTACTAGCTTGGCTTTTAAACATATCTGACAACTTTGAATCTCGTTTAAGATGTCTTTGTTTATTCAAAATCAGTAAAACCAGTTTTTCATTGTTTCTTCAGTTTTATGGGCTTAATAGTACCCATATAAGCAGTGGACATATTAAATGAGTATATTTTTTTATGTTTCAGGTATTGTTACTCTCCACATCTGTATTATTGTTTAGTTTGTATTTCTAGACCTTACTGTCTAACTTATATTGTTTGAGATTATTGGCTGTGTACAGAATTTCCTCTTTGGTTAATGTTTTAATGATTGGATCAGATCTTTATCTTGATTTTGTAAGTTGTGGATGTTTATTAAATAATTCCCCACATTTTCATTGACCTTTAAGTCAATATTCATAATGTAGGTATTGTCTATAAGTGTTGCTGTTCTGATCTACATGGATTTTGACTTAGCACATCAGCTACAATGTTTTCAGATTATTTACAGTATTTGGCTGTATAGTTGAAATCTTGTTGTAACAAACTCCATATAACAAGGTATTAGTTAGGTAGCTGTGATTAAAGAATTTGAGGCTTTTGTGATCTGTGATTACTATTATCTCTGATCCAAAAAACATGTCAAAATTTCTGGAAAGCCCACACTATTGCTAGTATTTCTTTATCAGTAACTGGATAATTTATTTCTGTACCCTTTAGAAGATGGCTAATAAAATAGAGGATTCCTGTCTGGCCATCCACCAGGATTTGGGATAGAGTTATCCCTAGTACATAACTACTCTAGTACATAACTACTACTGTAACAGTCAGAAATTCATATGTCTCATTAACTAGTTGCACAATCCTTCTACCACATTCAAAAAGCAGCACCACAGGTGGGTTCAGGGCCTGAAGTACTGAGTTTGAACCAGGATATTGACTACACAACATCACAATGTTACAATATATCTGTCACCACATTAGCAAACATCATTTAAGTCATGGGGGTCAGGAAGATGCAAGAGACTCTAACTAACTATTGAAAACTTATTATTACTATTTTCCTAATGAATAAACTTTCTATACTTAAATTATTTTGATGTGAGACACCATGAGTAAAGGATATTAAGAAAGAAACGGATGCAGTTATACTTAAATAATATATATATATATATATTCTAACCTCCCCCCGTGCATTCTCACCCCAAAATATACTGTTTATTACGACTATTACGGGTTCTAGCTCAGTTAACAAATAAATAAATGAAATATTCAGCATTAATTAAAATGATTACTAGCTCTAATTTTAAAATACAAATACGGTTCAATTTTAAAATGAATTAACAAATATTTACTATTTCATGAGACATGGAGTGACAATACAGGGAACGAGATAGACTACATTGAGCCATTATCCACACGATACTACCTCAATGGCATAAGAACACTATCCCCCCTTTTTACTATACCAAATAACTAACTCATAGTATTCTTACTACTTTCTGAGCTCTATTCACTATGATTAAAATAATAATCATATCTTAATCTTCTTTATAACAAGAATCTAGCTCAATTAAATAAAATGAAGTAAAATAAATAAATCTCAGGTTCATAAATTGTATTCTAACTGATTTAAAATTACGGTAGTAAAATATGAAAAGGGAATTTTATGTCATAATCTACTACACAGCAACTAATAATAATAAAAATAATAACAATAATAATATAATATAATCTTATTTCTTCCTAAATGAAATAAATAAATACGTACGTGGTAGTATTTTAATAATCTGACAACAGAATACGTGTGGCAACATTAGCATATAATTTAATGTAATATTGTGGCAACCGACTTATGACCAATAAATAATATAAAATTATGATCTTTTAATTTTAACATACCAATAAATTCTCAAAATTCTTATAACACTTTTATGTTTACCTTTTGTGCAAAATTTATATGTCTGTTTCAATTATAAATGTATCGTGATTTCATGCATCCATGTGGAGAAATAACAACTCGGACACAAAAACCTTAAAACAAATTTAAAACAAAGTTTATTAACAACATAAATAAATTAACAATATTTTTACACTATATACATTGGATATCCCTTACTTTCATATCTCAACTTAGTTTATTAGTTTATAAATGAAATCAAAATATTATTTACTTTTCCTAGTTAAATCTTATTTTTTTAACGCTTAAGAAAATACAGTATTATTACCTGATTTATTATTATGGTTAGCTTATTACAAAATGCATTTCTTATATGATTATCACAAACACTTTTCATCCCTAATATTATTAAAATTACATTTTTACAAAATTTACATTCGTAATAAAATTCTACAAAATAACAAAATTTAGTTTCATATTGGTTGTATGGAATCTTACAAAGTCAAAACACTATTCTACATTCGGTATTAGGTTTTTATTATTCATTATCCGATGTTTATTAATCCTAATATTCTCATTCAAACCTTACTTTGGATGATATTATTATAACTATTAATATACCATGCACAAGTATATGTTTATTATACCTTATTGAATTTTCTCTTGATAAATATGCAATACTCATTCCCTCCAACATTAATATTAAAAAAAAAAACATTCAAATTTTATTATCACTTTTAAAATACTTGGTTTAGATTTCTTTTCAAAATCTTATATTCATTTCTGAATTAATTTTACAATGTATTATATGATTCTTTCTCTCTTTATGATATTTTGGACTTTCAATTTTAAAGTTACACAATTCTATACATTCAAGCAAATAAACTATTCTTATATAAACGATAACATATCTTCAGTTCTATTTTATTCATTATTTCTTTGAAAATATCTTTCTGACCGATGCAGATTCATGAAATAAGGATAGCGAAGATAGATGCATAGGATCAAAATACAACTAGAATATTACTCGTCATATACCTTGACAATCATGGCACAGTGAATTAAAAGACACTATAGAGGAGTGACCTTTACCTGTCTACCAACCTCTATCATAGGAACGATGCTAAAGCTATTTCTTCAGCTTTATTCTAACATCAAAAGTTTAAAGATATGCAAAACACTGTCCAAACCATATGTGTTCAGTCATAGGACTTTGTTAACTATACTAAATCACACAAAACTAAATATGATCCAAATCCCTTATATTTTCCTATTTCTTAAAAAAAAAAAACACATCATCTTGGTTTCCTCTCCACTAGTACTTCCAAGTCACTATCCGATCTTATTTCTCAAGATTTTTTCTATACTGTACATCGATAAATACATATCTGCATTACTAACAATAATAAAATTCATTGATATTTTAAAACTATTCCACTGTTCTATAAGAAAATCTTTTTACTACTTTCCTCCGTATATTTAATCATATACAAACTATTTAAATATCTGAATACTTTATCACATGAAAGTTCAAAAGAATCACACAATTGTTCTGTTAAATTATATTATTAATATACTTTAAATAAATTGTTGCATGCATATTCCGAATTACTCCTATCTCATTATATGTTAAAATGTTGCATAAAATGTGTACATATAATTAAGACTTTCACACTTCATTCTTAGGTCAATAGATGATCTAAAAAAAATACATTATGCATTATAAATAACTATTAAAATTACCAAACGACCTTTATCTCCTCGATCGCGTTCCGTAGGCTTCACCATCCATTTGATCCTTGTAGATATAAGATTCACATCCATACACTTTAGTTTAAACACTATTTCTATAATTTTATCAAGATATTATATTTAAATTTTAATATTACTAAATTTATGTTTTATGTTTCTCCCTAATCTCACATAACATTTTATATTTTAAAATAAATTAGTAAAAAATATTCAAACTATATTTACTGTACTCCTTCATCAAATTTTCCTGAAAAACCGTTCATACTAAAGCCAAAAAAAAATTGTTTATCATTTCTTTTCCATTCACTTAATGTTCCTCTCCCTGCTTGTTCAATTTTAAGGTAAAACAAATATTACTTCGTTCAATAAATATTCATGAATGATAATCCTTTGTTTTTTATAATATTTAATACAATTATTAATTATGATATTAGTTAATCCTGTAAAGAAAACTTCTAAATATTCTCTTCTAATATTTCTTGCTAATATTTTCTCCCGCGCGACTTTTACGATGCATCTTCTTAGTACTTTGATTTAAATATTCAATAAAACTTTTCTGTTTCCATGGATTCATTTCATTAAGTAAATTAGATTTATTTTTCCAAATCTTTATCTTTATTAAGCATTTCTCTAATGAACACTTTATAATATTTTTAATTTTTCTTAGAGAAAGTTTTTCTGTTCCTTTTTCATAAAAACACAATAGCTCTTTCATATTATTATTCTGTAACTTTTTTCCTTCTTTTACAATTCTGGTACTATATACTTTGTAATGTTTCCTTTAAAAAGACAAACATTCTTTCTCCATTATAACTTTTACATAATTTTTTCTTTATGATATACGCATCTTAATTTTTCCATCGAGAAAAATAAAAAAAAACTTCGGAGTAGCCTTTTAAAATTGTGCGTCATAATTTTTCCTGACGGCAAATAACTTTTCCTTTAAGTTTTCGGTATAATGTCAAAATTATATTTATCTGAGTTCTAATGATTTCCTGGTTGATAACAAACAAACTGTATTCAAGGTACAATTATTTTTACTTTATCAATACTTTTAGGTACTTTTTTCTGTAGTATTTCCATTTTTACTGCAAGGTTTCGGCTAAACTTGAATAAAAATCCTGGTAAGAAATCTTTTAAATTAGCCTTCCATTTAAAGGCAGTTCAAAATATTATATTTTAAAACAAAACTTTTAAAATAATTACAAAATTTTTTAAATTATAACACTTTTCTAGCTTACGATCTTATACAGCTAAAAAAAAAAATGTTCCTCCTTCCTTTACTTACACATTCCTTCTCCCGCTCCGTCTAATTCCTATATTTTTCGTCTGCTAAAATACCTCCGTTGATTGGTTAATGACTTTTTTAGCGCGAACAAATTTACACATTTTTAGTTTTATAATAGATTAAACTTTTTAAAATAAAGAATTTATGACGTCATGTTTTAAAATATTATTTAGAATAGTATTTTTAAACTCAATTATAGTTTTATCAAAATCATTTAAACTTTAAAACAATTATTAAAATAACATTTAATATTTCAACTTTTACTTTAATGATAGATAGCAATTATATTTAGTTTTATAATTCACAAACTTTATTATTATATTCTAACAAGCGTGTGTGTGAAGGTATATAATATACAGTCACATAATTACTAACTTTATCAGATGATTTTTTTTTTTTAATTTACGTCTCGGTCTAAATTACCAAAACTGATATATTTTATAAAAATTTGGAAAATAATTTAAAAATGTAGAACTAAATATAATTCTCACCATCCCCAAAGTTTATCTTAAAATATATTAGATTAAATTTGAATATTAATTATAATTATAATATTACATATAGCGTTTATTTAATTTATTAGTTTTAAAACATTACAATTGAATTGTTAATATACTTTTAACTATTTATAGCTGTATTATTTTATATGGCCAGCTTTTACAACCATAAGCATGGATATAATTAAGCTTTATTTAATTGTTCTTTTAAAATAATCCATTACACTTTTATATACCAGGTAATTTTCAGCCTTAAATTGTACTATAAAATCTAATCGATCATACAATTATCAATATATTACACAAACGTATTTTAAAATTTTAATTTTTTTTAGCAATTGACCATTCTACCTTATTATGACCTATAGATAAGGGCACAATATA
>JAQFVV010008504.1:0-29356 GCA_028023455.1 Epiperipatus broadwayi | reverse complement strand
TGAGGCAGGTTAAATAATTAATCAAAAGTACTTCTGCAGATTGAAAGACTTAAATAATAGTTAATTATTGTTATATTTATCATTTCATATATACACACACACATATATATATATATATATATATTGAAACAGTCAATCTTAGCTTAAGATTGAGCTTCAAATTTCCATCTACTAACCTGTATTCAAACCCTATATCTCATCCTGCTCCTTTTGTCATGTATATATATTTTATGTATTTATTTGAGATGCGCACCTAAGTTATAAAATTTTAACGTTTCAATAACATTTTTTAAAATTATTATTAATTCTTTTTTATTATTAGTTTTTTTTTTATTAAAGTACATAGGTGTGACTCAAATATATATATAGAAGCAAAATACTAACAAAATATTGATTTTTTAAAAATATTTTATTACATGTCATTTATACAACTTTTTCTTTTAAAGTATTTTTTTTCCTATTAAACTGTATTTGATAAAATCCAATATGGAAGATGCAACTGTTTATTGTCTAAAAATAATTAAAGGGTTGGAAACACTATTGTTTTAATCTGTGGAAGGTATTTTTAATTAAAGTTTTTACTTAAAATAAAATGGGATTAAGATTAATGATTTTCTTTTGTTATAAAATTTTGTCAAATCTATTTCTAATCTGGAAATAAATTTGAATTGATTTTGGACATTATCTTACAGTTGCATATTTAAAAAAAACAATGAACAAAGGAAACTTAAGCTTTTAAATCAGAGATTAGATTTTAAGCTAAATCTATGTAATTAAAAGCATTCTTCAAATACCTGGACAGGAGTATAAAATGGCCTGATTTTAAATCATCAGAGAACAGATTAGCTACTATGGAAGGAACTGTGTAGTTAACTGAATCCAAACTGTGTTGAAATGTAATCACAGAAAGCTCATCACCTTTCTGACCTGTGAGGGTCATCTTCCCCCATGAGGGTCATCTTCCACTACCATTATATCATGCTCCAATAGAATCAAGTAAGAGCCCAACTTGAGAATTGTGGAATGCTGAATAAAAGCTTGCTGTTATTTAAGAACCAATTGCCTTGCAAGAGCAGACTTTAGAATATGGACTCTTAAAATAGTGCAAGGTAACTTTTCAAGCCACAAGTAAAACTAGTCTAACTAATCTCAAACTCTACTATCAATTTCTCCTAATGTATAATTTAATTTTGTAACTTTTCTAATATGTAATTGGTCTCAAATGATTTCTATAAATTTAATTCTCTCTAATATGCTCTAACTTTCTTTAATTTTAGTGCAGTCATTTATTTATTACTTGATTTTATATGTGTGTTTTTATTACTAATATGCCAATCTCAAGCAATCTGATGAGTTGAATTTCTAAAATCTTTTCTTATTTTTAAGTAAGCCTTCATGAATTAAGTTTATTAATGTTTCCTAAAAATATAATGTATTGTTAATTAATACACTCACAAGATTGTTTTACGAGTGAACATTTTATTTGTTTTAGTATTAAAAAATATATATTTGTTTAAGTCTGGAATTAACGCTGTGAAAGCTTATTTATTTTATAAATGTTATTGAATTCTGAAAAGGTGACCAATTATTTGTTTTCTATATAACTGCTAGTATTTTTTTATTTACTCTTAAAATATCAAATACAGTACTTAAATATTCCAGTTATTACAAAATCAATGGAGGTGGGATTGATTTATTTTAAATAGCAGAAAAGGAGGGGGTCAAATCTTAATGTATATTTTATTAATTTGAAATCTAAATCTCTCTCTCTCTCTCTCTCTCTCTATATATATATATATATATATATATATATATATATATATATATATATATATTCTCATGGCATAGCATCTTATTTATATAAATTATGGCATTCAAACTAGGGTCATTTATTTTTAAAGCAGTAAAACTTATTCAATGTCGTTAGTGACATTTATCATTACTGCATTATTGACATTTGGCCTATCTTTATATATATATATATATATATATATATATATATATATATATATATATATATATATATATATATATATATATATTGTAATGGGATGGGGTGGGTGATCTAAAGAAAAATGATTGAACTGGGTGATGGCAAAGCATCATCATTTCCAGTTAATTCAAAATTTAAAATATTAATAAAAGTTATATTTAAGAAGAACATGAGATCAAAATCTCTGAGCACATTGAGAGATCACCCAGTTAACTCAGAAGAGCAACCATAATAATTCTAAATTCAACCAGCATTATAATAAATTAAAGTAAGTATAAGTAAATACTCGAGAGAAATAAACATCCATCATCATCAGTGATGGGAATAATCCACAATAAAATCAGTATAAATTAATACAGTAAATCAACAGTCCTACTTGTGGCTGGATTTGAACAATAAACCATATAAATCAACAGTCAACCTTGTGACTGGTTCAGAAAATGGGTCTTCTTTAGACCAGGCTAACTACTGAGCCTTTTTCCAGCTTGGGCAATTATATAAACATGACTTGGATGCACCAGCTTAGTGCCCATCCATTAAATACACAACTAGAAAATCTAAACAATAATGCTGGGACATTTAAAACTTGCTGATCATCATCAATGCTCAGGCCACTTGTACTGGCCAACTATAAACTTAAATTTTTAATAAGACTAAAGTAAAATAAAAAAATAATAGTGCATGGGCTTTAAAGAGTATCCTCTTTTGTGCCAACCAGGATAATGATTGATCATCACTGGATGCCCAAAGCACTAAATACATCCCCATTTATCCGTGTCCAAAATCTAGCTCAGAGAACATGGGCTCTATTACTGTATGTGAACAAGAGATGATGGAATACAATTTTAACAATTAAATAAGTTTATTAATAACAATAAAAAAATAAATGATTAAGGTCTTATGAGTGTTCTGATTTTGAAAAGTACTCATTGAGTTACATGATTAATAAATTAGGTTTATTCAAACCCATTCAGCACACAGGCATGTGGCTTGATACAAAATAAAAAGTTTGAATTAACATTTAATTTAGAAAAATGATCAAAATTTTACACATAAGTGTCTATCTGACACGCATTGTTATTTACAATACAATTGACATAAAATAATTATAAAAAAAAATGATTAAATTTTACATATGTGTTACAATTGAAAATCATTGGTAACTGCAAATACAATTGACAGATATACGCATACATACATGCGTGTGATTTCTGAACATATTTAATTTTTACATAAAAAAATAATACATGATTAAGCTTTTAAATTATGTTTTAAGTAATACAAATACTAGGTTTACTACAACATGTATATAGACTTGCACAGATTATTAACAAATTTAATTTTGTCACACAATACTTTTATAATTAATAATTTCATAAAATTTACATACTTGTTATGACAATAAAAGTTATTTTCACAATTACTCGTTGTTGAAAATGTATAAATTGCTTTTCTTACTTTATAGTAAGTTCCACTCTTTATTGATTAGTTTATATCACTTTTTTCTTTCTTTTAATACATGAAGTTATTTGCTTGTTTGCTTTACTTTAAAAATGTCTCCTTTTCTCTTTTTAATAAAGAAAGATAATATCGTTTTATACAATCCAAAAAATATATATAAATTTTAAAATGTATTTTTGCTTGATTAGTTAATGCTGAATAAGTAGGCAAAGTGAGATAGTAAAAATGAATACATGAACTGCAGCTCTTTATGCCATGATAAGCAGAGAGCCAAGCTGGACTATCAGTACACAAAGCTTCATGATGTCGCGAGAAAATACCTCATTTTTAAGCACTACCTCTCTTGTACCTAGAAGGATCATCCAACAAAGAGTAGGAGCCAGAAAAAAAACAATTTGACACCCAGCCAACCCTGCTCAACTTCTGTGAGTCTTAAGGGTTTATTCATTTGGTCTATTCATGAGATCAAGGCCTATACACACTGCTGGATTACTCTCGGAGCACAACATCCAGGTCTGGATAGTGCCGAGCATATACATTGGAGCACCATGGACACCTGCATTCAGACAGCCCCGCCTAACTATAGACTCACTATAAACATAAAAAGTACAAATTCACACATCACTTTCAAAATGTAATTATACATAAGTGTGTGCGTGTGTGCGCACACTGACGTTTACATCATATTTTAACTTAACAGCAATAATATTATATTTTCATTATTAAATTCTTTGGAAAATATGCACAAATTTCATACATATATGTGCGTGTATAAACAAAATATAGATATAATTTAAAATTAGTCTCAATTTATAAATTCTCTTTTTTTTCCCTTAAAAAAAAGTATAGTCAATTTTTGACAGGTATTTGTTGATTAATTATCAACGTTTTTAAATTAAGTTATTGAATCATCGATTCTTTACTTTTTTTAATAAATAATTTTTTTCAAAATAATGTCCAGAGAATTATTGTTCAAAAACGTCTATTTTGCCTTTAAAATGAAATGGTCAATGAATTATTCTTGACTCTTAATTATAATTCCAGCAAAATTACTTTATATTCCTTTAAATATATAGATTTTTAACCGACTTAAAAATAATATTGTTCTATATATGTCTATTTTTATATGACTTATTTTAAAACAACTCACCAGCTATATATATGTTTATCCATGATTTTCTGCATATATCTGATGAAGCATATGCGCATAATTAATTCTTCAGCAAGCTAGAAGTTTTTTTCTTGGTGAGTTTGGTTTTAGTGATTGTCATCATCAGGTAAAAGTATAATCCATGTATAATGTTGGTCCATAGTATCCCATCTGTGTAGAACTGTTCCAGACAAGCAGCTGTCCTTTCCATGTTTAAGTATGAATTACAGCACAAAGAAGTGGGTCATTTTCTTGATGTGAAATTCAAACTCCTACTAGGAAAACAGTAGCAGTTCCTGAATTTACTGTTCTGCCTTCAGCCAGATAACTTCATAGTAGTTATTTTGCCAACTCTCTGGTCAGCTAAAACCAACTGCTGCAAACTTCAACAAGCTGCAACAAAATATTATAACCAACTCTGCAGCTGACCTGTTCTCTTCAAAAATCACTCTCCAAACTTTGCAGTTGGCCTAGTTGGTCACTGCTTAAAATATTAAAAACTCTTCTGACCAACTCTCACAATACTGCAAGCAGAACTGTTCTTTTCAAAATCACTATCCAGACTAAAGCTAATCCTGTTATCATCACTTTTATAGACTCATCTAAGGTGATAACAGCAGCTTGATTAAAAACAGAGTTTTTATTTTTATCTCACTAATCTCTTTGAAAACATATACATGTTTTTACATAGGGAATTTCTAATAGATAAAAATTTTGTTTAATTAATTAAAAAAAATTTCAAAAACAAGTATTGTGTTTTTACATTTCACAATCAGAATAATAATAATAACAATACAATATTTATATTTATTAAGACCTTTTTTAAAATATTAATTTTATAATGAAATTTTATTTTAAGCCCATAGTTATTTAACCCTTTACTTGTTATTATTTTATTTTAGAAAATATAGAAAAATATCTACAAAAATTTATTCTATGTTTATTTCTACTTTTTCTTTATTTTACACACACATATATATATATTCACATATACTATATTAGTGTGTGTGTGATGTAACCCAACTGGTTACAATATATATATATATATTACATGCTTCTAGTCTTCTAATCTGGGGGTTGCAACAAGTTCAAACCCATAGATTTCTTCTCATATCTCATTCCATAGATAGTTGAGCTATCCAGAACCACATTTATTTTATACAAAAAGGCCTCTGGTGGTGATTCCTATAAATCTGGCACATGCTATGCCTATCTACTTTCTTTATATCAAAGGTCTATATGTATGCAACACCCACGGCATGCCTTATTCACTTTTCTCTAAGCACTGCCCAAAAAAAGGGCTTACACTTCATTCTTGTCCAGAAGAATGACCATTTCTTCTTAGTTATTTTTTGTCTATTCTGTCAATACCGCCCAAACTTCGCATTATTATTTCTTTTGCTTATGATCTAATTTTAGTGCTGTAATAATACTGAAATTGTGCTCTGCTTAAAAATATATATAAATGCCAACTACTTCTAATTTTATTAATTAAATTTATTTCAGTCTTATACAATACCACCATCATAACTTATTTCTGTATTTAAGAGTATCTATATGCCTTGGGGAAAATAAAGCATTCTTGTTATCAGCACTAATTAAAAGAAGTTTCATTAAGTATTTTGTCATATAACCAAATATGTTTTTTTCTAAAAAAGATTTATTGAGACATTTGAAAAAAACTAAAAATTTTACAGAGGTTTCAAATTATTAAAGTTTTGATTTTAAACTGGGATGTGAAACTAACAGGCGTGTGACTGTAGTTGAGGTGCCGGTTACATACATGCAAAATCAACTCTGGACCATGATTCTTTGTGTAGCCAGTCAGGGGTTAGTAAGCGATCTCTGATACAAATACTCTTCAATAGTCCTATGAAAGTTTCAGTAACATCGGAGTTTGCTTGACCAAAAATATATTTACACCTGGTAAGCCAGACTGCAATGGAGAGAAAAATGAAAATTCTGATAATTGAGTAGATGCCGGTCTTGATGGCATTTTGGATGGAGAGTGTCTCTTTCTCTAATGAAAGATCTGAGTGGACTGAGGAAAGGACAGATGTGTAATAGGTGAGGATGGTTTTATCTGCTGTTGAACATAATTGACACTGTGGATTGAGGTTAGCAAAGCCTCTCATCATACCAGAAAGTGGTTTGTCAGCAAAGAGGAGAGGTTAAGCTTCAAGAGAAAGTCAATGAATTTGGGTTCAATGTACCAATTTTTTGATTTGTAGATTAACTGTTTGTTATTTAGGCCAATAGTGTTCTGGAGTGCCATAAGATCAGGATGTCTGAGTTTATAAATCTCCCAGTATGTTTTTTTATTTCTAAAATGGGTTTTGTCAGGTTTGTCATGCTTTTTATGTAAGTCCATAGGTCTGTCATCCATTTACTGCTGAAGTGGGAGGAGTGTCCATGGGAATTACTGGTAAGAATGAATCCTGTTCTGGGTGTTTGAGGTAAGTTGCCATCATGACCGCTAATGCTTTCTGTAGTTAGAGTGTAGAGACTGAATGAAGCCCCAGAACATTTAGGTCTTTGGGCACGTGAGCTTTAACGATGCTTATAGTGACTAGTTTGCCCTCCCATGGCAACTTTGAGCATAGTGAGTTCATTGAAGCCTCAAATGATTTGGTCACCTTTATTATGGGAAGATAATAACCAAGTCTAGGATACACTAACATATTGAGCAAAGTGGTTTTCCCAGTGAGTAACAGGGAAACTCTAGACAATGAGTTTGTGATCTTTCTAGTCTTCTCATGTATTGAGCTCTGGATCTCTTTGGACATAGCCAACCTAGATTTGGATATGAGAAAGCCTAAAAATTTTTGTGGTTGGGATGTGAATATAGATGAAATTGTTAAGCCAGATTTTATGGTCCACATTGAGGATTTGTTATAATTAATGTGTAGATTTAATTTTTTGGTGTGTTTATCGATGATTTGAAGAACTAGCTGTAGATGCTTTTGATCAGGAAGGAATATTGAGACATCATCAATGTATCAGATGTGATGTACCTGGTGTTTCAATGCTGGCACATAGATACCTGGCAATTTGCATTCGATCTCAATGAGGAATGAGTTGATATATGTAATGAAGCAAAGGGTGGCTAACGAGGATCCCTGTGGGATTGACAGATGTGGTCTGACTCTGTCAGTTAACCTACCATCTAGGGTGGTGAAGCAGGAATGATTAAGCAGGAGATTTTCAATGATGTGTATGTAGACTTCTGGGACTTGATAGTCTTGAAGTGTTTGGAGTAGGGATGATGGAATTACTGAGTCGAATGCTGAAGAGAAGTCCAATTGGATTACTAAAGGTTTGGACTTTCTATGTGATCAGACGTGTTCTGTAATAAGCAAGAAGCGTTGAACGGCATCTAGAGTGGAAGCCCCTTTTCGAGCAAATTGTTATTTAGAGATATGCTGATAAAGTTGATCTTGAATCAAATCTTTAATTAGAGATTCAATAGTTTTGATAAGTAAGGGAATCATGGATATGGGGGCGGAGGTTTGACAGGCTGGATGGATTTTCTTGTTTTTTTAAAAAAGGAACCAATGCCACTGGATATAGATTGGGAATGCACTGGAAATCTCCCAAAAAAACATCAATCATCCTACGAATGATAGGTGCAGTAAATTGACTAAGGTGAAGGAGTACAAATCTGGGAATTCCCTGAAGTCCGGGGTGAGTGCTTTCAGGGGTAAGACTGAAGTTTTTGAATTATTTGCATTTCTGTGATATTATGTTGAAGATTATCACTTGAGGGTTTCCAGATTTTGCTAACTGAAAAATTTTGGTTTTGCAGTTTAGTTATGAAATGTTTGTGAATTCTTGCAAGCATTTTGGGACCACTGTAGTAGTTTTGATCAATTACTATCATAGTAGGCATAGGCCTCTTTGCAGAACCAAGTGCCCACCTAATGTAACTGCGAGTCAAAAAACAAGTTAATAACTCTTTAAAATTTACATTAATCAAAATTAATTTTAATCAAAAACAGTTTTTTTTTATTTTATCCAATTCAAAATAGGTAGAAGAATTTTATAATTATTATCTAATGTAAATAAGGTTGTTTAAGATTTTTTATTATTATCCAAATCAGAATTAAACAAACCATTAAATAGACTTTTTCCTTATGTTGGACTTTAAGTAATTTATAATATTTTAAATAAAATTATTATGAAACCATTAATCTATTATTTCACTGTATATATTTTAAATAAATATCTACAAGAAAGTTTGTTTGTGCTCATTTATACTTTTTCTTTCAAACTTTATATATATATATATATATATATATATATATATATATATATATATATATATATTATAACGGTTGGATATTTGAGTCTTACCATATTTGCTGTACAGGGTGCCACCAGGCATTTGGAACCTGGAAAATTTGTATAGTAGGCAGATACATAAGTTAAGAAAAAAATTTTTTATATATATTTTATTCTGACCATCAGCCCTACTCACTAGCTCATAGAGATGCAGAGATTTAATATAAACTTGTTTAAAAGAAATATATTAATATTAAAAAAAATGAAATAAGCCACTGCCAGTAATTAACACACAAACATTTATTAATGCACATATAAATAAAATTGAGGGATAAAATTTATTATTTAGGTTGGTTATTAATTTTTAAATTTAAATTTTTATTTTAAACAATCAGCACAGATGAATTTGATAATATTTTTAAGAGTGTCCAGTATGAATAAACTACATAGATTGCATTTGAAAAGAAAATATTCTATCCCTTATCTAACCTTAGGCCAAAAGTTCGTAGTCAAGTCAAACCAATGCCAATCCATATGATATATCGATGTATTCAATGCAGCATGAGTACGACAGCACAAATATTATACTGTCAGAAATGTGCATCTGAACAAGCATGGTTATAGAAGACATTGACTTTTGTCCAGTACAGAAATACTACATCTGTCTGGAGAAAAGAACAATAAAAAAAACTCCATAGGAAGGGACTGAATTTTCCATCTTACTATTTTATTCCATAGGCAAAGGGGTGATCCAAGGAGCAGGAAATACCATCTGTCTCCAATGGTCAATAAGAAAGGCTTATTTTGCCCAAGTGCAGTGTATAAGGTGATCCTGCACGTAGTGGACCTCATGATACATTTACTAATTATGCCAATATATCCAATCCATTGACCCAATTTAACTTCGAAACAAAAAACCTAAGATTTACCCTCCTTAATTAAACTAATGTAACTTTACAAATCTATGCAGCCATTCTCACCCAACTTAAATTTAGTATTTATTAAGTTTAGTTTAACGAAAAAACAAAAATCATAATAAAACTTAAAAGAACAAAAAAATAAATAAATGGAAATGATTTTTTGCAAACTCAAATGTATAAAAAATTACACATTAATAATTGATTTGAAAAGTCAGATTAAAGTTCATTTAAAAAAAATTATGTTTAGCTTGTCAAATCTTGAAAGTTCTTAATTACTTTTTTTAAAATTTTTCCGTATATATCTTACAGTAGAAGTTCTCCTGGTTCCTATTGCAAATTCCTGCAAAGACTTTCATGGAAGACCAGTCTGTTGTTCATACCATAGTTCTCAATCTGGAGGCTGCCTTAGCTGGTTCAATCTTGGTACTATTTAATTACAGTACCCATTTGATTCAGGGTCTGCAACAGTACTATTCATAATTCAACAGTCATTTCATTTTTAAATAAGTGAGAGAGGGTGACAAGTGCATATTATCATGTCTCTCAAAAAAAAATCAAGCTGGAACTGTTCTTAATTTGTATATTTTCCTTTTTATAGTAATCCTCTGGATTCATTGAACATAGTTTCCCATTCCAATCATTTTCATTACGGTTCGAGCATTGGTTTGCGGCTTCTATTGGACATCTAATTTTTGTTCTCTTATCTATATCATTCATCTGACTTTTTTATATAAGATCCCCAAGGGCTAGTTTACTTTTCAATAATTAATAACACAATAATTTCCATTTTGAGATTTCAGGAATTAATTAATACCTGTTTTTATTTTTACTTACATTACTTTTTACTAAAATATTTTATATTTACATCTTTTATCTTTTTTTTAACAAAAAAGTACGTTCAAATACTCTTTTTATGCAAAACTTTAAAAGTATTTTTTTGTTTTGCAACTGTGCGAATATATATATATATATACGTTTAACAACTCTTTAACTTTTTAGTTTTTATTTACGAACTTAAGTTTTTCTTCTAATCTTAAATTAATGTAACGGCATATTATATACCATTACAATATATAAAAGGTTGCCTTGACAGTAGTTTGAAGTTGTTAATTGTTATTGATATTGGGATTGTCTAAATGTAGATTGGTGTTTAATGATATAAATATATATGCACATACCCAATACTATATTGTTGTATGCCGTGAGACCTTATCATCACAATATATATATATATATTGTAACAGTCAGAATCATCTATCTCGCTAACACACTGCAGAATTCAAACCCCAGACATGAAACTGAACATTCTAGGAGGGGTTGCCTTCTAGATATACTAAGTTAGAATCTAAAGCCCAAATTTCACAGCACCATCTACATGACAACACATCTGATGTCACTACTAGTATGACCTTTGACCGGTGCCTGGTGGTCAGGGAGAAACAAAAGACTCTATACTAAAAGAAGCTTGGGTGGCTAAATAACGTCTATGAATTTACAAAAGAAATGCAGAAAATATATATATAGACCGAGACAGTGATAGAAATCAAATAAAATAAGAGATCAAATTTAGTTTTAAATAATTTCACAAAATTTATTCATATAAATTATATATATAATGCCACTGTCTGCTTATATGAAACAGGGATGCGTATTAAATAATTGTTGGCATTATATTCCAATAAATAAAAAAAGACTTTAAAACAAAGTGATATATTCTATTCCTCGGGCTAATAGCATTACGATAATGTGCTTGATAAGATAGGAACATGTGCGAGGTGCTTTGAGTAATTATACAAATTTAAGAAAATATTTGAAAGTTAAGTGTTATAAAATATTTATTGATTTCGAGAATAGCATGGACAAAAGCTTACTAAGCAACAAAGTGGGAATGTGATCAAGGCATTTATTTGATAATAATATTAATAGAGCTACATTGGGAGGTCAGTATTGCTGATAATGAATTTATTAAAGTTGGAGGGTGTGACACATTTAAGTCACAGATGCTTTGTAAAATAAATATAAAATAAAACAATATTGAATATCCGGAATGATTACGGAGGGCCTATCACCGCTAACCCATAGGAAAGTATTTTATGAACAGCCAAAACTTAGCGACTGGGTGACGATTGCGTTTAATACCCAGGTGTGTAATTTGGAGACACATTCTGCCTGGAAACCGCAAAAAGGCAATGAGAATGGGCTTAGCCGTGTAAAGGATCCTTGAAAAATAAAACAAAGCGGTCTCAACAACCAATTCATTTACCAGCAATACGAGACGAGTGTATACAAAACATACTGAATGGGTTTTACTTGGATTAAGAGAAATGCCCAATCAAATCCCCAGAAATTCATTTAAAAGGGTCCGCACATTCTTGACATCAATGATGAACTTTGTAATTAAAGTAGAACATGGTAATTAAAATAGGAAAATGCATGCTTGCAGGTTTGAAAAGTAAGTATAGATTTATAAATGCAATCATGCATTAGGGGACACATTTAATCATTCACCTCGCACATACTCTCATATTAGATTAAAATCAATAACATGTTGCTTTTAAACTATGTGATTATATTATATATTAAAGAAAAGAATCACCCTCGAACGAGTGATTTGCAAGATAATAAAATTGGAAATTATTTAGAAATTTAAAATATGCCTTCATAGCGGCATCTTATTTTCAACAAAGGGAATAATTCACTCGGTCAAAGATGATTCTGACACATTATCATAATAAAATAACAGAAAGCTTAATAAATAGAAAATATTAACCCAAGGATAGAGAGCAAAATGTTGAGTATATTTAAACATGTTAAAGCAATACATAATGAAGTTATGTGAAATATAAGAAAAACAATTTTAAATAGCTATAGCATTTTAGTTATCACAAGAGCTCTTGGGTTAATTTAGGGTTACCTCTGGAGAAGCATTTAGATATATTGATGGTTGGCAGGTTTTTATATAATTTAACAGCAAAATCTAGAAATGTTCATATTTTTGGCAGCAGCAGCAGTTCTGGGGTTCCTTATGTGATAGCTTCCGATGGTCTGGAGCAGCGACCGGCTATTCCGAGGGGACATAGCCATTTTAACACCTCTACTCTGTCATGTCAAGGTTAGCAAATTATTAGAATAGAACTCAGAATGATTTCTCTTAGAAACATTAGCAAAAAAACTCGAGAACAAAAGAAAATCCTTCTTTTATAGTAGACTTTAACAATAGAACTGCCCTGGAGCATTACAAAAATATATTGGACTTATCAGCTGTAATTAAATCTATCCGAATGTCTAAAGGAATTCAACATTAATTAATTTCTTTTGTTAATTTCCCTGTCGACATTCGGATTACAAACTAGATTTAATTAAAAATTACTTTTACTAATTAAAGAAAACCTTAAGTGGACATCTGCTGTTTTTAGATAAACTTATATAATATTAACTAATTAAACTATTGTCCCTCAATTATTTTAAAGAAATATTTGAGAAAACTTTTATTAAATTAAATGAAAGTTATTTTACTTTTAAATTGCAATATTTGAATCTATTTACTAAACGAATATTTACTAAATGAGTTTTATTTTAAATCAAAATACATTATGATGGTAATATATTTGTAAATAGATTCAAACAAAATAACTTTAACAATTTATAATTTTGATATGTTTTAAAATGGATATCATAGTGTGTGCGCAATTACGACTTATATAACTTACTTTTTAATAAATCAAAATTATGTGAACATATACATAATCTATAATCTTTTATTTATTTGGGAATGACTTATATATATATATAATATGAGCATTGTACTCATGGTTTAAAATTAGGCAGGATTTTCGGTATATAGACACACTACGATAGATTGGGATTCAAACTAAGGTATGAGGGTAGGAAATAGGTGAGAAAAGGTGAAATGAAGATCTTCAAAGCAGACCTTACTGTTTCAATACATATATATTAATAAAGAAATTTTTACCTGTCATTGCTTTATTATGTAATTATTTGTTTACTTTGCTAATCTTTGGAGAATATATTTTCTAATGTTATATTAAATTTTATGTTGGAGAACTGGGACCTTGGAGTTTTAAATATAAGTTGTACCAAGAGATACATTATTTGATATGCTATATAAGATTAGAAAAATAGATATTTTACTTTTACAACAATCATAATATACTAGACACAGTAATGTTGTGGACAAATATAAACTTAGTCATTTTATACTTTACACTGAAGAGAAATATGAACAAAATATTTTTTTAATTTTGGGTAGTGGTATATATATATATATATATATATATATATATATATATATATATATATATATATATATATATATATATATATATATATATATATATATATATCATGATACTTTAAAGACATATTATTTTTTAAAAAAATAAGCAAATATTTTCTAAAATATTGAAGAAATAACTTCATCATATGTATGTTTATAAGAATTGTTATAATAATTTATTTTAATTTTAAATATTAATTCAGTATTTCCTACAAAAACCATTGGAATTTTGTAATAAAAAATGTGCATTTATTTTTAGGTGACACAAATTAAATCTCCTTCAAAATACTATCCATTTGATGCAATGTACCAATTTAAATGTGTTTTCCACTTCTCAAAGCAGTCCTAAAACTCTTGCAAAGTGATGCCTTTTAAGGCTTCTTTCAATTTTTTCTTCACCACTTCCAAGTCTGCAAAATCTTATTTTTGAGGCATTTTTTATTTAAAGAAATAAAAAAAAATGCATAGAGAATATGTTGGTACATTTTGTGGTGAAGCTTGCACTACCCATTTTCCATAAATCAGAAAATTTTAATTTCATCACATCATGCAAACATGTCAGAACTTATGGGTAAAATACCTGATTATTATGAATGAATTTCTGATTAAATAGTGCTGTTTGCATTAAAAAAACAATAGTATCATCCTGATCCTGGACCTAATATATCACACTTCATAGGGTTGTGGTAAACTTGAACTCTTCCATTAACAAACCTCTATTTTTCCCAGAGCAGCTTGCTTGTTAAATGTTTCACCTGCCTTTTTTCCTAACAGAAAACAGAAATGTGTGTTTTCAACTTTTTGTTATCAAATAAATTGAAGAATAAATGCCATCCATTTAATAAAAAAAATTAATATGTGCACTATAACTTCACTTGATAATGCTGATTGTCAGACTGATTCAGAATGGGCCTCATGAGAGGTATGTAATGCTAGAAGCATGTACTATAATGGATCTACCAAGCAGAATATAATTCTGGGATTTTTGCGATATCCTGTCATATATTAAAAATGACAAGAAACACATTATGAATAATTGGAAATGCATACCCAATATTACTCTTTAAGTTATTGTCTTACAAGTGTGCATGAATTTGAGTGATAATGTACAGAATTTATTCACAATTTATATAAAAAAAATTCATCATATTTATTTATTTATATTTGGCAAAAGAAATAATAGTAATATTTTAAATAAAAAAATATTTGATTAAAAAAATTAAGTTACATCAAATAAAAACTTAGGATGTGACTCATGTCAGATATTAATTTATTTATTTTGATTGTTTTTATTTATTTATCTTATTTTTATTAATCACTAATTTAGGCATATTTTATAATAAAGTTATATTATTATTGATTTCCTGGTTGTTGTTATTTTCAATAATTCATTTATTTTATTTTTGGTTTGATAAATGTGTATGAAGTGCAACTATTCTAATTGGTTATATTATAAATTATTGTTAAACCACTAAACATCACATGATCACCATTTCTTATGCTAGCACATGGCTGTTATTAAAACAGGCAAAACTCTCCATACAGTAGTGCCACTCAGTGTGAACCAGAATAATCAATGGATGGCAGAAGGCTTGTGCCTAAAATCCCCATCTAGTGCCTACTCATCCAATATCCCCAGACTAGTTTCTGGCTTGTGGTTTTGTCAGTGAGGAGCTTTGGATCTGAGACCACTGCACCTAGATCTGTAAAGCAACCCGCCAGCAGCCACCTTTTATCTCTACTTAACTACAAAACTATGAGAATAAAATTGAAAACACAATATTTCCAATCTAAGCTCAATAGCTTATAGTGTCATATGGGTCTGAACTCAGTTTAGTATCCATACATTTGGTGCTTTTGGATTTTTAACAATCATAGCCACCACTATCGTATTAGGCAGGATTGGTGTTAAACCACAAGCCAGAAACTAGTCTGGGAATATTGGATGAGTAACCACTAAATGGGGATTTTATGCACAATACTTCTGACATCCATTGATTACTCTGATTGGCACTGACTGACACTATTGTATGGAGAGTTTTGCCTGTTTTAATAACAGTTATGTGCTAGCATAAGAGATGATTATCATGTGATGTTTAATGGTTTAACACCAATCCTGCCTAATAGGATAGTGGTGACTATGGTTATTAAAAAGTCAAAGGCACTAAAATGTATGGGTACTGAACTGAATTCAGACCCATATGACTATATAAGTTATCGCAATTTATATAAAAGATTTGCTTAGCGTAGGTTTCAGCTACAGATCAATTGCAAAGAAAATTAAGCAATTTCACAGTAAACTAATAGCTAACCACAAAAATAAGGATAAGCCTCAAATTACACTCCCTTATATTCCCAAAGTATCACAACAGATAATAAAGACTTTAACTGGGGAATTTAAGGTTGGTTTTCATACTCCCCCTAATTCTAACAGACTCATTAATAATTCAAAGGATAGAACAGACCCATCTCAAACACCCCAGGTGATTTACAGCATGTCATGTCCACAGGCCGGATGCAAAGCCATATACTATGGGGAAACTAAGGCCACTGTTCACAACAGAGCTGCTCAACACTTGTATACCTATAGAAGAGCAAAAAAGAACAGCGATAACTTTTCAATATTTCTGGAACATGAAAAGCAGACTGGCCATGTGTTCGAACCAGGCAACCCCAGGATTGTATGCCCTGAAACCAACGACTGTAAAAGAAAGATCAGAGAGGCGTACTTTATTGTTTGCGACAACAATTCTATCAATAGACGCGACACATGTTTTTCCATTTCAAAAAAATGGTCAAACTGATTTGCATTTACATTTGCATATTTGTTATTTAATAACACTATGTAAAGATTTATTACTTTCATCGGCCATGAATATGAAGGCAAACCTCGAAAGCGCTTGGCCCATTTAATAGTTTTAAGCAAAATTTGTTTTGTTTATTTGGAAGCTTCTTCATCAGTGAGTAAATTGTTTTTAGGCTATGAGCTTAGATTGAAAATATTATTGTGTTTTCAAATTTATTCTCATAGTTTTGTAGTTAAGTAGAGATAAAATGTGGCTGCTGGAGGGTTGTGTTACAGATCTAGTGCAGTGCTCTCAGATCCAAAGCTCCTCACTGATGAAGGCCCCAAGCCAGAAACTAGTCTGGGGATATTGGATTAGGCACTAGATGGGGATTTTAAGCACAAGCCTTCTGGAATCCATTGATTACTCTGGTTGGCACTGAATGGCACTAATAAATGGAGAGTTTTGCCTGTTTTAATCATTTAATTATTACCAATATATGAAACAAATTTTTTTTTCATGATCTGTATTTCTGATATGCTTTCAATAAGTGCTAGTGTAATGAAAATAAGAAGATTTAGCACAACTTTGCACTGGATAAATATTATGATTTGCATATCACTCAAAAATTAGAAATGGTTGTTAGAATAATAAATAATCACTGATATTCAGATTAGATATTTAATTATTCATGATTTCCAATATATAAAATGAGTAATTAAAAATATATGTTCTTTAAGCATGCCCAGATACAAATAGTAGTTATATTTGGATTACTATTTGATTCAAAAAGCTGTAAACTTCCATTCTAATAAAGAATTTTATTCATACAACTAACTTATAAATAGCTCAGCAATTCTTAACAAAAATAAAAAATCAAAAAAAAAAACTCTCTTTGGCTGATAATTGACAAGCCTCTTGAGCAAATATGATCATCTTCAAAATTCTATTTTAATAAATTAGTGGAGAAGATTTTAAAAGTTTTGAAATAGACAATTAAAGACTAATTTTTATTTTTTATATTTTTACTTTTATATCTTTACTTTTTTTTTTGCACCTAAACTTTTTATATAATATATATAATAACTTAAATTTATTATTTTAAAGAGCTTAAATATGTTATTATTTGTTTAATGAATGTAGATTATTAAAAAAAACATGATTTAGGAAACAAATCATAATTAATATTCAAGAAGAAAATTATATAAATTATTTTAATTTTTTTTATTTTTTCAATATAGGGTTGAAATCTGAACAAAAATAATATTGTAAAAAAATAAATTTTATTATAATTTTTTTAACCATCAATCTTCTATTGCATATATAAATTTAAAAAAGAATACTGATTATCATGTGATTTTTTTTTCTTCATGAAATAATATATAGTAACATATGATCATAATTTCTATTTGCAATTAAATAATAAAATAATTTAAATTATTAAATTAATTTTATTAAAATGAATATTGTTTCCATTATAATAAAAAAGCTTTTAAATTTTGAAGAAGTAATTATCTATGATTCTGGAATACAAATTTAACATTATCCATAAAAATAGGATAAAAAACAAACATAATGATATGATAAATAATTCACATATATATCAACAATCAGAAGGCACAATTTAACTAACATTTCAGACTTCAGTTTTTACACAGTAGGCATACATAATGATAAACTGTTACCCATACAACAGAAAAAAAAACTTAAATATGTTAGTGACATATATGTACATAAATTGTAATCTATGATATATCAAGACTATAATTCAGTGTTTAATGTATGATCATAACATAAACGAATATTCAATCTTTAGATATCATTGAAGATTTTAACATAATATATTATATAAAACCAATTATGTTAAATATATCAATAACTACAAAAAACAGAAAAATATATAAAACATTATTACAATTAGTTGTTTATTAAAATTCATAAATAAATAGTAAATTATATAAGTATGATGTTTGTAATGGATACCCAAAACATTACACAGAGATATAAACACTTATATGTATATGCAAATATCTATTGCAGTTTTGATATCTTTCATGAGGTTTTTAATCATGTGTATATATAAATATATTGTGATATGTAAGTTGATCACATGTTCATCCATAATATTAAATTTAAAAAAAAAACAATAAGGTATCTTTTGTTTACATAAAGTTTAATTTAGTTATTATTAAAAGACTTAAGCTAATTTTTTTTAAAAAATAGAAATAAGTTCAAACTCAGAATGAATGCAAAAATAAGTGTAAGTGTAAATGAAATATTAAAAAAAAATAATTACAAAAACGAATTAAATGCATCCTAATTTTTTAAAAAAATTATTTGATGTAAAATAAAAATAAAATGATTATTTTATCTATTAAAGAATAAACTTTATTTTCATTGTATATAAAAAAATCTCAATAGCAAATTTTTATAACCTCGAAGTGACTATAGGAACTTTTTTTTTTATTTTGATAAGGTCAAAATTTTTTACATAGATAACTTGATGATTTACAGATTTATTGAACAACTAATAATCTGTAAATAGATTTTAGAAACAAGAACATGGTTTACTTTCAAATGAATAACTGCAAAATCATGAATGGAATCAATAGCAATTTTAAAAAAGTCATTTCTTTAATGTTCTAATATTATGCTAACAATCTACATTTGGATACAAATTGATGAATAATATTTAGAAATAATATTTATGGAGGCATCATCATCATTATCATCACTGGAATTTTATAGAAACCATAAAAGAAAATGAAACTGTAGGTAAAAAAATACCAAAAATATCACCTAGACTGACAAACATTGCTATAATAAAGTGAATTTTTGAAAATTATAATTGAAATTTTTTTAACTTTCAATTAAAAAAGATGTCTATTAGAAATGCTTTTCTCTTTCAAAATTTAAAATGATAGCATATTTTACTTATCATTATTATACAATATGAAGTTAATAATTAGATTAAGTAATTAATACTTAAATTAATCAATATAAATATACTTAATGAAATTTTCTAAAGGATGTATTTAATATTTACTTATTTTTGAACATAAATATAATTAATTTTATAGAAAAGATTTACTTGATCTAAAAATTATATAATAAAATACTTTTATTTACAGTAAATTTATGGCTGAATATTAGTGTGAAATTTGGTTGTAATTAATTTTGTTGTTACAATTTCATAAATTGTATCTGATCCTAAATTATTAATAAAAGATTTATTTTAGAAAGTTAGTATTAGTTTTATATTAAAGATTGAATTGTTTTTTTTTATTTTATTAAGAATAGGATTATGTGACATGTGAATCCATCACTTGGTCCATAATATTAAATTTTAAAAAAGAAAACAATAAGGAATTATTTTTTTATATACAGTTTAACTTAGTTAATATTAAAATTGTTAAGATAATTAAAAACATAGATAAAAATAGGTTCAAACTCAGAATAAATGAAAGGAGTATTTAAGTGTACATTAAATATGAAAAAAATAATAATTTTAAAAAAATATATTAATTTTAACAAATATTTTATTTGAATTTAAACTAAAATAAAAATGATTATTTTATCCTATTAAATAATAAACTTTATTTTCATTATATAAAAAATAATCTCATGAGCAAACTTTTGTAAAACAAAAGAATACATTGTTTAGTATTGATATAGAACTTTTTTATACTTTCTAGAGAACAATATTTTTTACATGGTTAACTATGCTTTACATATTTATTAAGCAAAAAATAAGTGATCTGTAAGTAGATTTTGCAAAGGAAAGACACAGATCCTTTTTAGTTAATATCTGCAAAATGATGAATGGAATAAATAACAATTAAAACATGTCATTTCTTTAACATGTGCTAAAACTATTCAAAAAAGTCAACACTATATATATATAAATTTAATGGTAAATACAATATTATAGTTTAAATTTTTTTGTAGCACTTTCGATTATGTGGTTTAACTGAAATTCAGTTAAAGCTGATGAGGATAAAAAAATATTAAAAAAATATAAATGATCAAGATATAAACTATGCATGAAATGGATAGATGAGATAAAACATATGGTGGGATAATGTACTAACAATAAGCCATGAATCATAAAACTAGATAAAACTCAGAAGCTATCCCACAGTGAAATGATAATGATTGAAAATAATTATGATATTCATATGTAAAATAAAAACGGCTTTAAAAAGGAAATTTTTTTAAAATTAGAATTTGATCTAGTTTTTTAAATGTTTACCTACAATTTAATATATTTAAGCAAAAGATTTGTTACAATTTGTAAAATAAATCGTATAACTTTTTTATACTTACACAATAAGACTTGTTTAAAGCGTTTTTTTTTAAAAAAAAAAAGTTATTCAAATTTTTTTTTTTCACTTTAACTAATTACGCACAAACTTAAATATTTGAAGTGATTACTAAAAGTTACAGCAATAATAACAATTAAGTAGTAAATCAATTTTTAAAACAATAGCAACTCTCTCCAAACAATAGTGCCACTCAGTGCAAGCCATAATCAATGAATGATAGAATTCTTGTGCATCAAAATCTCTATCTACTGCCTACTAGTCCAATATCTTTGAACTAGTTTCTACTTGTGGCCTTCATCAGCGAGGAATCTTGGATCTTAAAGCACTGCACATAGCATTCATTAATTAGTATGACTTGCACTGAGGGACACTACTGTTTGAAGAAAGTTTTTATTGTTTTAATGGGTAGTGTAAGCAAAATGAATCACGAATATGTGAAGTAGTTAAAATCAATTTTTATATTCAAATATATAAAACTACATAAAAGTTTCAAAATACTCATATAATTCTCAAAATATATAAATTCTTAATTGCATAACAGTTAATAGCAATTTCTACTGAACAATTTTGGCTATCTTTTTATCTTAATCAAAAATAAATTTAAAACAAAAAAATATTTAATATTTTTCTAACAAAAATAATTCAGTCACTAAAAAAATATAAGATTGCTTATAAATTGCCCTTTTCAAGGTGAAGTCCATTTCACTATTCATAGAAAAAGAGTGAAGATGAAAATTTAATCACCAGATTTCAAAAATTATAATTGATGAGAGTTTGTAATTAATTAGATAGATTATGGTTGACTAACTAGAAGAAAAATCTCAAACTGTACAAATATGCTTTGCTCAGAAAAATTTTTTTTTCTTTTACTTTCAACTACCAATATTATTAATATATCAATGATAAAATATTGAAAAAAATTACTACTTAATATAGCAAGACATTTCTGATTTTATGTGCAAACCAATAAACCTGTATTTTTTATTAAATTATATTTAGTTTCATTATTATTATTATTTCAAAATTAATATATTAAAAATAAATCATATCTAAATCATATAACAATAATTTGAATGGCTGTTATTGAGAAATTGTATTGCCTATTCTAAAAACTATAGCTAATAAAAGAAAACTGATATAAAATAATTACATAATTTGTTGCTTAGAAAGTCATGGAATATTTGCTTTAAATCTTTAAAAATGATTATTTAATATAACAAAATGAGTTTAATAGTTTTACTCATGACCAAATGAATTATTTTTACATTTCTAAGTAATATATCAACTCAGAAACTTTTACCTTTTAATCCCAATATATTACCATTGCAGTGAATTTATCAAAATATAAATCAAATACTATAAAAACAGATCCATAATTTTGAAAAATATATTGAAATTGATGCATTTGCTATCTTAATAATCACTACTTTTTTATATGCAAACAAAAAATAGTAAACAAACAAAATAAAAAGATTTAAATTTATAAATTAATTAAAAAATATGTTTTAGACATAAATATATATTTTTTATATAATTTCAACTATTGTCTTTCACCTCTCTTTGATATATTTTAATTGCATCAAATATAACTTTTCCATCATCAATATCATTATATTTACTAATAGGCATATAAAATCAATAGACTTTTTCAAATTTGATATTAACACTTATGTCATTTCTTTATAACGTTTTACAAATTGTAGTTTGATATAAAATAAGAATAGACATTAGATAATTTTATATCATTGTTTTTCTGCTGAATGTTTAGTGGACAATTTCAAATTTATTGTTTATAGTGTGCATTTAAGAATTAATATCAGATAAAATGAGCTAATTATTTTTTAACAATTCGACTTTTTAAAGAAAAAGCACACCAATTTGCAATATCATGATGACTGATGTAAAAGTGTCTCAAAATTAAAAGCTTTCTTTTGAAAATAAAATTTTAACATAAAATTATATATGTTTTGATTTTATGTATTGTGCATATTTCATAAGCAATATATAATCAAATTTTTTTGGATAGACATGTTTGATCTAATTTTTTTTGACAAATTATTACTGAAAGCTTTATCAAAATTATAATTTTGTATATATTTTTGTGATGCCATGATGGATGTTCTAAAAGATTGCAAAATAAATTTTTGTATTTTTAATTTTTGGAATAATTGTATTCTATCTGTATAAGTGAAGTCTACTCTCTCAAATACTATCCACTCTTATTTATACAATCTTTTTATTTCTACCATTACATCATTGATTTTTTTTAATTAACTCACAATATATTCTATATATCAATTCTTATTATTTTCTCTGGTCTGCATGGTTTAATGTTGTGGTAGAGCTGTGGACTTTAGAGCTCAGAATTCATAAGTTACAGCTCATCTCTGTCACTTCTGTCTTTTAACTTCATTTGAATTATTAAGAAATTAAACATTTAATTTTTTATGACATGATATATATATATATATATATATATATATGTCATAAATATATATGTCATAAATATTTAAATATATATTTAAATATATTATATATATATATATATATATATATATATATATAATGTATTTAAATTAAACTGAATTTTAAATATCTACAACATAAGCAATTTAAAGTAGTATTCTTTTAGTTTTTTCAATATTATTTCTCAAAATATTTACTTATTATTTAGTAATCCATTACTATGCTATAAATTTCTCTACGGCACCTGGATGAATGTCTTTTTAAAAAATATTTTAATCTTTTATTACATAAATTTAAATTAATTAAAAATTTGGTGCAATTATATTAAAATATTATTAAAGAAACAATATCAATATAGATAAAATTACACTTTAAATTTACATTTTATATAAAAATCATTACAGGGAATAATATTTAAAAATTCATTGCTTATATGCAGCATATAATAAACGATAAATATTTTACTTCATAGATATTTTATTTTTCAAACACAATTACATCAGTACTGAATAAAAAAATACAAATTATTATTGCAAATAAATACACAATTAAATTTTTGTTAATATAATAAATTGAGTGGCAATACGTATAGAGAGTTTTGCCTGTTAAAATATAGATAAAATATATAAGCTCGCATATAAACAAACAAAAAAAAATTAAAAGTATATTAACAAGGAAATAAATATATCAAAGTATTAAAATATTTATTCAATAAATATAAAAGTTACAAAATTAAATTAAACTGGTTATTTAAAAAAATAAAAAAAATTCACAAAAGTGTATTAACATATTCAAACTTTCAATAAAAAAATGGAGCAGTTTATATGTATCTGATATAAATATAAAGTTAGTAGAATGATCTAGAGTAGTCTAGCAAATTGCCATCATGGATAGCATATGGTTCTTAAAAATTAGTTCATTGACACCTTATAAATAATATTGACATTAACATCATTTTGGTATGAGTTATTGAGTTATGATCACAAAAATATTAAAATCATTGTTAAAAATATATAATTGTAATAAATAATTTATATAGAAAGACATTAATATTTTTAATTAATAATATGATTAGTAAAATTTTATTTATTAACGATTAATTTTAAACTTTTTTTTATTCATTTTACTTTATGAAATTTAATTAAATGAATCTTATTTAACATTGTCATATTGATATAAACAAATGCAAATATACTACTTTTCTTATTTAAATATCATTGTGGTCAACACTGTCAAATTACAATTAAAATAGCATAAAATAAATTTCATTTGTATTTATATATTGGATTATTTCCACCATCTAATATTAAGTATTGAATGTCTTTAGAAAAGTTTAACTTTATTTAAATATTCCAATTACCTTCAACTATTAGTAACAATATACAGGCTAGTATATGCACAACATTTACAGAGATATTAATCTCTTCTCTTTTACAGAAGTTGCTGGTCTGACAAGTAGCAGTACTAAGATGAGAATTAAAAGAGGACTTTTAGATTATTAGTAATTTTTTAACCAACTGAGTCATCCTGATAAAGGCAACAGTCAGTAAAAATTTCATATAATTTCTATAAGGTTCCTCCTCATTTCTCCATTTTTTCTAAGAGCAAAGTTGATTAATGGTTTTCCTATATTATGTATAGTCACCCTAGGTTGACTTATGGAGTTATTCATCATTGTCATGTGAGCAGCTTCTTTTAATTTTCTTTTTTGTATCTTTTCCTTTCTATCCAATATTTTTGTATTTTCCAAATTGAATATATGTTCACTGGTACATACATACATAGTCTACTATCTTAGGCACATCTGTTTTCTCTCTTCTAATAATCAGTTTGTGCTTCTGTCATTGTTTTTCAATGGGGTGATTGGTCTCATCAATATACATTTTCCCACAATTACATGATATTTCTTAAATGCAGTTTTTGCTTTTCAGAATTTTATGTTTAGGTTTTGTAGATGTTAAAATTACTTGTAGAGTGAGTGGTATGGCTCTTGAAAGCTGTTCTGATGTTATATTAATTGCATATTTTCTTTAATTTGTCTGCTATTTTGGTATATATTGATACTCTACAATACCACTAATTTTTTTTTTTATGGTTCTTTTTGTTGTCTATTTAAAGTTCTATCCAAACTACTTTGAACACTTTTTAGCAGAACTCTTTATTTGTACATATATTCTTACATTAAGAAGACTGCAGGACAGTCAAAATGTAAGGTGTATGTATATATGTACAAATAAAGAGTTTTGCTAAAAAGTGTTTGAAGTGATTTGGATAAATTGTATGTATAGGATATTACAGCAAAATAAAAAAAAGTATGATTTTGATAGTATTTAAGGTTTTCTTAATAACAGTTGATGGATAGTCATTTTTCTTAAGCATTTGTTCTATATAGATTTTTTCTTATTCAAATTGCTTTTTTCTGAACAAACTTCTTTTTATCTGTTCCATAGTGATAGTATAACTTCATGTTTTGTGTTTTGGGTATGGTTAGATATATATGCTCAGTATTTACCTGTATGAGTGAGTTTTCTGTAAACTGTAATTTTGAGTTTGCCATGAGGGACAGTTGAAGAGTTGGAATATGGAGTGGACTGAAGCATGTCCATTAAAGTATGAAAATTGTCTATCTTAATATATATCTGAGCACTTATTGCATATATGTGTGGAGATGATAATCTGGACCAACTGATGATTGCTGGTTTAGCATGAAATATGTATATTGGTGATTATTTAATTTTTTGACATATATGTGTTCAAGTGTATCAGTAATATGTGATAGAGTGTGAGTGGTGGATCATGTGAAAGTCTTTGCTCATATACCCTATATATTATATATATTGATACAGATATATAATAAGCCTGTATTTCAGTTATAACAGTGTCTCTGCTATATACTCCAAAGGATCTTTTTTATAATTACAACAACAAAAATTAAAAATACCCAATAATACAACATAAACAAACATATAAATAAATAACAAATATAAAATATAAGGAGTTTTTTTTCCAAATTTATCATTATTGTAATAGTGTATGGACAATATTTCAATTTGAAGATTAAATATAAAGGGTAAAAATATCTCTATTCATCAATTTTAATCATAATAAGTTTTTCATTACATTTACAATTAATATCAACGTGAAGATAAGCAAATAGCTATTTCCATAAGAAAAAAATATTACAAAACAATTAAAAAGAGAAAGGACTTTAACCTTTTCCCCATGCACCTTAAAAATTTGTATAATAGCCAAACTATGTAGTTTTTAATTAAAGAGGGATCTCTTAAATCTCAACACAAGATAGAGACTTTATAAAGATAAGAATGACCATCTTATCTTTAATCTAAATTCTTAATTATTTAAGTCAATCTAAAGCATCTTGATTTTAAAGAGTGAAGATATTACTCTCTTCACATTTAACCCACTATTTCCTTTCATAAATTAATTTATGCAAAATCTTGTGATTTACAAGTTAATATTAATATGTTTGCAATGGAAAAATATAAACTAATGTAACATCTGATTATTTACCAAGTGCACAATAAGTCTGTAATTAAAAAGAGAAAAGCTTTAACTTTTTTCACATGTGCCTTAAACATTTGCATAATAGCCAAAACTATGTTGAGAAGTCTGAAGTCTCTGTGTTGCTATTCTGTTAAGTGTCCAAGTAAAAAACTTGTACCACACATTTATTAAAAACCTTTTTTTTTATATATGTAGGCATATTTCCTTTAAATATTACATTATCTCTACAAAAAGTACTCCAAACAAATTTAAGTCTATGATTAATTTTATCCATTATATTTCTATATGTAGTGTTAATCTGATCAGATATTTGTAATTATCTTCTTCTAACTCATCATTATAAATCTTTGTTTTCTTATTTTGAAAAAATCCATGAATATTACTTTAATCTTTTTAATATTTATCTACTTTTATCTGATAATTCTTGAAACATTTCCTGAAGTCCTAAAACATTATTTGCAAAATATCTATATCATTTACAAAATTTGGATGACTTAAATAATATCCATTAACTTTTATTCTCTTAGATTCCCATTTAATCCATAAAATACTTCTTACAAAACTGCTGTAAAAAGTTTTGGAGCTATGGAGTCACCCTGCCATATGACCTTTTCAATGTTAATCTTTTTACTATTATTATGTAATCTAATTGTTGTTTTACAAGAAAAATATATCATTACACCCCAAAAAAAAAATAAAGTAAATAATAAACAGAATAAACTAATATATTTTTAATGATAATTTTAGTTTGTTTAAATTAAAGATAAGTTTGTTTGTTTGTTTTCTTCAATTATATTTTAAAAAAAAAAAGGTTTTCATGCACAAATATTTTATAATTTATTGATATATTTATAATTTTTGTCTAATATACCTGTAATGGATGCTACTAATATTGAGATGTTGGGAGGAACTGAAAGTAGCAGCTTAGATAATTTGAGAATTATTCTTTATAAATTGGAAGATTTAAAAGCTGATTTTAAAAAATCTAAAAATGATTCCAATAATAAATTTGAAGAATTAAAAACTGATTCAAAAAAAATTAAATAATAATTTTGATAAGTTTAACATTAAGTTTAATACTTCAAATGCTAGACATAAAAAACATCAAAATAAAGAAGTCATATATAAAATATGACATGAGATTTAGTGAGCTAGACACTGAATCAAGAAAGCTTGATGATGCATAATAAGAGAGATTTAAAAATGAAATTAACAAATTAAATAACAAAATTAAAATATTGTAAAATGAATGTAAAAAATTAGGAAAAAGGTTTGACAAATTAGAAAAAACTAATAAAATTTCCAAATGAAATTCCAATCTGAAATATTGAGTTTAAATAAATGTAAAATATTTTTTTATGTTTGTTTGGCCTTTCTTTGAAACTAGAGAATTTGATGTAATGAAACTTAATAAAAAGCATCCATATGTTGAAAAAAAAAAGTGCTTGATCATGGAGAAATCACTTCCTGAATATTTTTATTGTATTTATTATTTTATGCTGAAGAAAATATATATACTCATATACATATATGGATCTATCATAGTACAAATCTTATTTATCATATATTTCTGTTCTGTTATATATTTTTAAAATGATATATTTTGAATTACTTGAATTTGTTTGCTATTTAAATTTTATTATATCATGTGCTTTTCATTTTGGCAAAGTAATATTTCAGTTGGTAATCATAAAATACAGTAATATATATATATATATATATATATATATATATATATATATATATATATATATATATATATATATATATATATATATATATATATATATATATATATATCTAACCTTGAACTTGTGCATCCTCACTTCAGAATAGTATATGATATAAAATAAAACGGGTTCTAGCTCAGTTAATAATTAATTAATAAAATATTCAGCATTAAAATTAAAATGTTTCATTAGCTCAAATTTAAAATACGAATAAGGTTCAGTTTATAAAAATAAATTAAATAAATATTTAATATTTTCATGAGACTTGAAGTGAAAATACAGGTGACAAGATAGATTACATTGAGCCAATATCCCACAGGATATTACCTCAATGGCATAAGAACACTATTCCCCCTTATTACTATTTCAAATAACAAACTCATAGTATTTTTACGACTTTAATAACTTCTACTCACTAAGAT
>JAQFVV010008503.1:0-29393 GCA_028023455.1 Epiperipatus broadwayi | reverse complement strand
TATATATATAAGTGTTTATTAAATATGAAAAATTTATATTTTCAATTATTATTGATAATGATAAAAAAAATTTAAAATTATTTCAAATTAATTATATTTTTATATTAAACAAAGCATCACTTGATCTTCTCTACTTACTTTTAACATAAATGCAGATGTAAATGAGTACCAATAATTATATAAAATTTTGTTAAAACCATCATCAAAAGTGTAAATTAATGAAGTCCATTATACAATTCTTTCATAATATTAAATTTACAAATGTAGAATTTGAATATAGAATTAAATATTTAGATATAGGATTTTATATAGATAATAATAACAAAATTATATTAAAACATTTTCTTAAAAAAGACAAACTAAGAAAAAATATTTTTGTAGATTCTCAACAAGCATGGGTACAAAAAATGGCAATCATTAAAAATTTTAAATATAGAACTAAAAAATATAATACAGATAAAAATATAGCCAATTTACAAAAAAAAAATCAATTTATTGTTACTTAAATATTATAAATGTATTCTTAAAAACTATTAAAACTATACTTTTTATTCTAAAAAAGTCTATATTAAATAATAACATTTTTATGCAAAATGATTATAGTGATAACTGTAACAATACTTTAAATAAGGAATGGATCAAACTTTCATATCTCAAAATTTATAATACATTAATAAAAAAAATATATTGATAAGCGTATAAATATTGGATGGTCAAATAATAAAAATCTGGATAAACTATTGGTAATTATAAATTAAAAGTCAATATAAAATATAAAAAAAGAATTTTATATAAAATTAATTGTGTTACAATATAAGTTAAGACGATTATAAAGCAAAACAAAAGTAAGATCTGAAAAACAGAACAATGCAATTAATAGATGAGATAAAATAGATTCTACAAAAATATTAAAACTTTCAATTATATTAAAGACTTAAAAAAAGGCAAATATATAAAACATTTTATATTTACCATTGCTTTCTTCTCCATATCACTCTAATGTTTGAAAAATCAAAACATTCAATTTGCATATTTTGGCCATCTATTGAAAGTTTTACTAACTTTTTTTGTCATAATTCACGAATATTTTTTTTTAATATTTTAAATTCAAAAAATTGTAAAGATTTTAGGATAATCAAAAATGCAGCAATTCAAAACCTGCTAAACTTCACAGTGATGAGTTTTCATTATCTTGTTAGAGATCTGATCTCAAACGTTACAATATTACTTCAAAAAACTACTAAGAATGACCGAAAACTTCATTTTTTGGAAATTTTATAATTATTTTTACACAATAATTGTGTGATAATTATTAGAAATCAAAAGTATATATTATTACATGTTCACTTTCTAAATAAATGTTTTATTTTTAAATATAAAAGGTTATATTTTGCTGAGAAATGTTACTGTGGAAATTATGGTGGTGAGAATTACAATCTGTAAGTAACACATCATCATTCACAATTTGTTAGAATATATAGCAATATCATAACAATTAGTAAAAAAAATTAAACTTTTAAAGCATAAGATAATAAACATACCAGATATTGATAATTATTTATTCATATTTTAAATACAAACATCAACAAAAAAGATTTCATTCATTTTGCAAAATCAATCTGCTTCTCCTGAAGTTGAGTAATGAAACAGTACTTTGTTTTGATTAAAATATAATTTTTAAAATTATTGTAAAAGTCAAATGTGATTTTTTAAAATTTATTTAATTTCTAAACAAAAATAACTATGAAATGAAGTTAAATTTATTATATTCTGATATATAATATTGGTTTAATTCTAAAATAAAAGTTGAAAATTTTCAGCTAGTGAAAACAAAAAAGAGTGTCAGAATGCTAATGCACTGCAAGAAAATTAAGGATAACTTAAATAACTGTATGAATATTTATAAAATTTCAATAAATTTAGTTAATAACTGATCACTAAAAATGAATGGAAAATAATATAAGATAGTATATATAAAAATGTATAATATATGTAATATTTTTTTTGTATATTGTTGGGTTATGTAGTCAGTTCTTTTAAGTTATATTGAATCTCTATATAAATTTTTTTTATTCTATTTTACTGATGTTTTATTTTGTTTTTGTTATTTTACTTCTATTATAAAACACTAGATGGTGTATCTGCAATAATTAATTTATGGATAAAAAAAATAGCTAAAATAGTTTTGAATTGGGTTATGAGTAAAGGGCAAGCAACAAGATAAGTGAGAAAGGTAATGTGGTATGCACAAGGTTTGAATAAAAAAATTATATAAGTGTACTTGTACAAAAGGTGGGGTGATTGTGTTAGGAGGATTGCTGAGTGTTATAGTAGTAAGGAATGGGATAAAAGAATAAATGCATTAATAAAGAATAGGGAGTTGGAGAGATGGAGAACTAGTATGGAGAGTAAAGAGTTTAAATATATATAGAAGTAAATGGAACATTGGATGTGAGTTAATTTATGATAATAGTAAGGGAAGTAGTTTATTGTTTAAGGCTAAAATGGGATCTTTAGCAACAAGAGAATATACATGTAAATGGAAAATATGGGTGATTTAGTCTGCAAATTGTGTAAGGAAGGCATAGAAAATATTAGGCATTTGATAATTGAATGTAAGTGCTAGAAATCAGAAAGGAGACAAATAATGAAGTTATGGAAGAATAAATATGAACAAAGTGATGATACAGAAAGTGGGTTATTGGTTTTTATGCTGGGTTTGGGAAAAGATAAGGGGGATTTAGATATAAAGGTCATAGAGTTGACAAAGATTATGTTGTGGAAATGGAATGGAGCAGATTATGGGAAAATGTAGGGTGGGGAATGGAAAGAGAAGTTAAAGTGGCTAACAGGTTTTACTGGGCACAGTTGTTGAGAGATCTGACTCCATTTAAGGAGCAGTCACAGTGTATCACATCACAACACATTACATTAAAATAGAAGCTTAACACTTGAAATGGGCATAAAACCATGTGTCAAAAATACTCTTTATATCTAATTATTAATAATAAATATTTATATAGCTGTTGAGCATGAATTTTTTATTAATTATTATAGTTTGTTAAAATCATATTTGACAAACAGTCAAATGTGCTCATAGTGTGAATATAACCTAATTCATTAAAATATATTGCAGCTAAATTAGGCTTAATAAACAAATAATTTAGTTTGGGATTTTTTAAGTCTCAGGTTAATAGTTTAAATCATATAAAAATACAAATGGTTTCTGAATGTGTGATTTCAAATTTAATGTTTCTGAATGAAGAATGCCAATTACCAGAAACTGGATTGAAAATTTGAAAATTCAGCCCTAGTATTTAATTCAAGTCAAGCTCATAATAGAAAGCTTTAGATACTTTTGTTATATATTTTTTTGTATAAACTATTAAAGATAGTGGTTAACTAATAGAAAAATAATAAAATTTTTCAAATTTTAAATAAAATAATGTGTTAAAATATATTTGAAAATCATAAGTATTAAGCAACAACTAATTAATAGAAATAGAGATAAAAAGTTTCTAGTCAATTTTAATATTTCAGTTTATTCTAATTTATTTCTTTTAAATAAGCATTTTCAATGACTTATCAAATTTCTACAAAGTCAAAAATTCATACTAAATATATACAGCATTAATTAATGTAGAAATGTGGAACATAATTATATGTACAGATATTTATTATTTTTTTTTTTATAAATTTATTTAACAAATAATACATATTTTCTTTGATTTTGACACTAATGATTTTTATCTTTGGATAAAAATAGGTAGGCTTAATCAGAGTCATAAATCAAACAAATTAAAAAGATTGTTTTATTATTCACTAATTAGAAAGTAAAAAAAAGATATTGTTAGACTCACTGATTAAAAAATTATCATGGAAAAAAGCTCTTTTAAAATATATATTTTTATATAATAAAAAAACATTTTTTAAATTCACTTTTTTCCAGACACAAGATATAGTATTTTAGAAAGAATGAAATAAATCCACCCATTTTTTTGACCCAAACATTTATGTATGGACAAATCTTAAGTGTGTGGAAATGAGAGCGTGAAGGTGTTAAGCAATCACTTTAAATTATATTTGTTATGTTTGAAGGAATGACGCCTGCAAAATCTTTACAATTTATGACCCGTCATTCTTTAGTTGAAATTAAACATATATAATGAGATATTATTTTATGTAGTACTATGTTTTATTATTGTAATATTGATATTAGTGACTAAGTCAATGCACATGTGCTTTAAAGATAAATTATAAATGAATACTCTCACTTTTTTCCATAACATAACAAATGTAATTTAAAAGTGATTGCTTAACACCTTCATGCTCTCTTTTTTATATGCTTAAGATTTTCCCATATATAAATGTTTGGGTCAAAAGAATGGGTGGATTCATGCCATTATTTCTAAAATACTATATCTTGTGTCTGGAAAAAAGTGAGAGTATTCATTTATAATTTATCTTCAAAGCACATGTGCATTGGCTTAATTGCTAATATCACTATTACAGTATTAAAACATAGTGCTATATAAAATAATATCTCAAGAATATTTAAAGAAAAAAATGATTTAAAAATTGAATATGTGATTTATTACAAAAGCACAAATATAGGAGACACCAATGGAGTGGAATTTATTATAAATAAAAAGGGAAAAAACAATTATTGTTGATGTTGATACTATATCAGACAGAGTGATAAAATTAATTATTCAAATTAATGGAAGATACCAAACAATTAATTTATATTTATATTCCAACAACTTCTTATTGTGATGAAAAGATAAGGGCACTTTTATATGGATTTACAAAGTGCTCTTGATCAAATCAAATAATATTTGAAAATTATCATAGAAGATTTTATTGCTAGAATTCATGACTACTGAAAGATGAAAATAGTGTTCATAGGGAAAAACCCTTTATATATGATATAATTCATTTTTTATATATTTTCTTCTTTAAAAAAAAATACTAAATAAAAATGAACATGAAAACATTCAAATGAAGATATAGCAAAATTGGATTATATTTTGAATAATAAAAATATGTACTTCAAAGTTGTAAAGCTTTTAATAGATTCAATTCAGGAAGTGATCATCAATTAGAGAGAGATAAAAAGCAAGTTAATGTAAAACTAGAGAGATGAAACCTATTAAGAAAGTCAATATTAGTCGTTATATTCCTAACTTTCAGAAATACTCCAACAAATTAGAATTTAAAAGTTGTTTTAATATCTGAAAATGTTGAAGATGGTTTAGACAATACAGAAGTAGATAAGAAAATAATTAATATATTATTAAGAAATGCAAGAAAAATAATTGGTACAAAAAGCAACAATTTACCAGTTAATTTTTTATGAAACAATACAATACATAATGAAAAAAATAAAAATAAAAATTTTAAAAGTGAACCATTAAGAAGAATTGAATGTCTAGAGTTTTGTAAAATAATATAAAAATAGAATTATTAATAATACTAGAAACTATAATTATAAAGTTGCAAAAAAAAACTATACTAGAGAATAAAATTCTTAAAAGTATGAAACAAAATCTTGATAATGAAAGATAAAGTTATTTCTGAAATAAGAAAAAAAAATGGAATTATAATAATAATAAACAAGAAAATAAAATATTCTCTACATCTTCTGAATTGCCCAAATATTTTAAATAAAAAAGTAAAATGTAATTAAATCTATGGAGAAGGAGAAATCTCCAAGAATGATGAAATTATTATTGATATCTTAAAAGAAATATATATATAAAAAATAGAAAAATTGCTCACAAAACTATGTACTAAATGCCTAAATAACAAAGATATAACAGATAATTGGAAATATACAGTAGAAATATTGATATTTAGAAAAGATGATAAAGAACATATAGAAAGTACAGAACTATCAATATTCTATGATATTTAAAGAAAATATTTACCAAGATAATTACAAACAGTCTACAACAAAACTTTGGATTTTAAATATTCAAAAGTTTCAAGTAGATTTATAAGTGGTTTAATCATAGGTCACATCCAAATATATAGAAAAGTTATAGAAAAAACCAATGTATATGAATTATGATTACGCTTTGAATTTATAAATTATAAAAAAAAACATTTAATTTTATATAAGCATTTCTATGATAATTAAAGAATTTAATCATCAAGATATAGACCTTGGATACACTCATATTGTAAACAATATTTATCAAAATATAACAGTTCATAATTAGATTATAAGATGATAATAAAATGATTAACATTGTTAATTGTGTGTTCAACAGAATCATTCCATATCTTCAAAACTTTTTATAGCTATTTTACAATAAATATATTTGATAGATTAAAACAGAAAGCTAAGGGAATTAAAGCAAATAAAGATTTTTTAAAGTCATTTAGATTTTTTGAGAATGATGTGGTTTTTTTTTTTGTGGAAATAATGTTTTATTGTTTCAAGAGAGTTGCAAGAGTTAGCAGATAAAAGTAAAAAAAAGTAAGACTAAACCTAAATGTTAAGAAAGACTAAAATAATATTCAATAGATTTTCTCAAAAGAAAAACAAAAGATTGTTTATGATGAATTAGAAGTTATCAATTACAAATATCTTGGTTACATTGACTAATGGAAATAAAAATATAGTGGCTAAAATTAATAGTATGATTAAACTTGGTTGGAGTGCTTTTAATAAAAATAATTAATACTAAAAAGAAATAAGTCTATGTGTTTGAAAAAGATTTTTAATAGATATGTTTACCAATATTTAAATGGACTTGGATACTTAACAGAAGAGCAATATAGAGACTTCAGGTCACTCAATGAAGTAAGGAGAGGTGTGTGTTAGGGTTAACAAGAAGAAATCACAAATTAAATATATAAATGAGAGATCAAAAAGGTATCATTGGCATTAGTTAAAAAAATTGTTAGAAGAGATGATATCAGATAAACAGTTAATATATATATATATATATTCAAGATAATTTTAAACTAATATATACACAGAGTTTTTCGTTACGTGCCAAATAATTGTCAACATCGTTTATCTGAGAAAGTATTTTAATTAATAACACGCACGCACACACATATAAATAGCATATAAATTATTCAATAAAACATTATCATTATTTTATTTTTTCTATTTCTATTTTTTTCTATTTAGTAGATTATATATTAATTTTTTCCATGAGCACGGTTTGCTTAGCTCTCCAAATCTTAGAATTTTTTTAAAAAAAAATGTAAATACATTTAATTCAGCAATAAAATTTTAAATATTTCAAAAATATTAGAACACAATTAATATAATGTTTCCCACTCTTTTTTTTACGCACCGATATTAAAATTACTTTAAAATTGAGTCATATGTCTAAATGATTTTAAGTAGAAATTATATAAGTCTTGCTAGGTAAATTAACTAAATCACATAAATATAAATTATTTAGTTACATATTATACAATAGTAAGACTCATTTATATTTTTTAGTTTTTATAATTAGCTTTAAAAATAATTTAAAGCATTTTTGAAAATGTAAAACGTCAATTATTATTGTTTTGTTTTTTAATATATAAACTGTATGATTAGGATGAAAGTTAATTTAGCATTAAAAAAATAGTTATAATATAATTACTATAATAATATTAAAAATATGCGAATAATGTTATTTTTATTTATGTTTTGTTTTTCTTTTAGTCTAATAATTGTTTTGGGATAAATGAAAAAGTATTACTTTAGAAAATGCATTTATTATATATATATATATATATATATATATATATATATATATATATATATATATATATATATATATATATATATATATATATATATATATATATATATATAAATGAGGATTCATTTACAAAAAATATATATTGTATTTTATTTTGTTTGGGGCTTTATTATGGGTATAGGAATATAATGTAAGGAATTCCAATGCATGTAAGATTTAGTTATTACATATGAAAAATGTTAAGCTGAAACAACTTGTAAAGCTCTCATTTAGCCTAACTCTTCAGCAGTGCTCTTTTGTTATTCCATTCTAACAAAAATAGTTCTTTTTTCAACATATATGACATTTCAGTAGAGTATACATTTGTGAAAAAATACAATAGACACAAATATTTTATAGACATATTTAATTAAGTATAATATTATAAATAATACATCTACAGTTAGAATGTATAATTTTAAAATAAATGGATAAATAAAAAGATTATAGCTAATATTCAAGCAATTTTGGCCCCAAAATCAGAGTAATTAAATGCTATTTATTGCTTGCACATTAAGTCAAATTACACACAAAAACAATATCTATGACATTTAAAATTAAGATTACTTATAGTTATAGTTCATTTTACAACCAACATCTATTAACAGATTTCATTAAAAAGCTTTCCCTTTTTTTCATAGAATTATCTTTTCTATTGCATGACTAATGATTTTTTAAAAATACAAGAGGTTCCAACTGTTGACTAAAAATATAATTAAAGTTTAAAAAAAATACATGAATTTATTTATGTAAAATAGTATACATAATAAGAAGGAAGCAGAGGTTATTTTATTTTTGTAATGAGATATTGCAATAGCACTTCCAAACAGTTTTTTATGTTTCATATTAATAAGATTAACATATGTTTTTTAATAATAATTTTATTAAAGGTTTTTTTTATATTTTATAATTTAATAAAAAGATTTCAAATATTAAAATGATTTAGCATTTTTTAAATTATCATGTTTCTATTTGAATACAGAAAGTATGTCATCAACATATTGCAAATATTTATTTGAAGTTATTGAATATAAATATATCTACATAGTTTTATAGAATTATTAAATATAAAACTTTTGGTGATATCTCTAGATAAACTATATATAATTTACATAATGAAATACAAAGTTTGATAAACCAATAGGTTCTACAATATGCCATCAAAACAACCTCTATAGATAAATAATGCAATCTAATCTTTTATCTATAGAGGTTGCCTTGATATTTTAGCTTCTATCATATGAATTATATTTGGAAGTTAAATAGTTATTTCAATTTGTGCTTTATATATATATATATATATATATATATATATATATATATATATATATATATATATATATATATATATATATATATATATATATATATATATATATATGTAACCATATATTTTAGTAGAAAATATATTAATTGATGTAACTTATATACAAATTTCTCTTTCTTCTCTTGGTGATTTGGTTGGCTTGATTCGCACTTGAACAGATTACTTTCTGATATTATTTTAATAATTTTCAATTTGCTTCATTCCATATGCTAACTCATATCAGAATGTTTAACTTTTTAAAATTTTTACAACATATTAAAATTTGGTAAAATATTATTAAAAATAATATTTTGTTTTTATTTATTTAAAGTAATCTTAAATTATTATTTCTATTGAATTAAAATAAAACCATTTGTTCAATTAAAATAAATTATTAAATAAATACAATAATTACGTAGGCGTCTCAATGTAATAAAAGAAAAGAGCGCGAATTTCTAGGAGAATATCGTCTGTTAGTTTGTCTTTTGGTGGGAAGAAGAACAAAAATGGTAAAGGCAAATAGTGTAAATTTGCTGAGCTTATTTTGAAACCATTAATAAGTGAATAAATTACCACAAAATTTGTTATAAACATAAAATAACTTAGTGGTATCTAATTAAGATGGATCACTAAATTTAAAGATCTTTTCAAGTCGGTCGGCCAAGAATCAAATCACCGGTAGCGTTTCCAATATTACATTTTTTGAAATGTCGGAGCTTCCCAGTTTAAGTTTGAAAGAATTAAACACAAGAATTTGGTATGTTTTGAAATATTTATTATTCTACAATTTGGAAAATTTGAATCAGTGTTTTAATTACAGAAGTTTTATTAAAATGAAAATTTGTTTTTTAAAAAAAAAAAATTTAAGTTAAAATAAAGTAAAGCGTTAAAGCTATCAAAATATTTAATATTTCCGTTTTTTAATTCTGATAAAATATAATATTGATTGATATTTAACTTTACAATGCCATTAATATTTGCTAATTAATTTGTTTAACATTTGGATCATAAACATTCTTTAAATAATTAAACAAAGCTATTTTATAATTGTATCGTCAGTTTAAAATGAATAAAGTAATTGCTGTAATTGGTTATTCCTGGATTAATGCAATGGATAAATAAATACTTGCATGGATAGGATAAACTTGGAACACTTTTGATAGAGAGATGTAGGGATTAATAACTTTATGAAAAACATTTTCATTTAAATTCTGTGTATCCTGTTTTTAAAATTGTTTCATGTTTGGAGAGCCACGCAAATCGTTAATCTAATATTGCTTTAATAACTAATCAAATGGATATAATTGCATGTATGGAATTTAACTACAGTTATAGCTATTACCTCATATACTTATTATTCTACACATTGTACATGGATTCCACGGATCACATTAGGAGTTACAAAATGCTATACAATCCAATTTGTGATACACATCTGCTAAAATTCATGTATTTGAACTATAAAATGCTTTACATTTAGTTTTATCACACACACACACCGTTAAATGTTATATGTTAATGAATAATACATTTATTTAATTTTATCGTTATATGAACTCGCATATGAAGTTCATAAGTTATATTTGTTAGATTTAAATTAATAAAGGTTGAATAAAATATTTATTCAAAAGAATAGCGCTCGCGGAGAAAGCTTAAACAGTACTTAATGAATTCATGAGATATACCAATCTTTATGAGATATTTTGTGAGTCTTTCCAGATTTATATTCCCATGCCAATATTATTTACATTATATTATACATGTTTATTTTAAGCAAGATAAGTAGTACATTAGTTGTCCTGATTATTGTAATATTTTACTAAGCAAGAACCCACATTTGCTAAAGTGTCAGCGTATTCTGAATAATCAGAAGAATTGAGGGGGATGATTTGCACTTTAATGTGAAGTAAATTACAATGTTGTTTTAGAATGTTAAAGGGTTGTAATCTGTGCTGGTGGTTAATCCGCAGATTATTTTAATTGCCATTTTGTATTTTACACACATTCCTGCGCTGGTGGTTAATCCGCGGAATTGTGTGATTATACGTATGACTTTATGATAGTGTTTAAATACGCAAAACGTTAGTATTATTTAATTCCTACGTGTAGATGAATACATCCACAGGAATATGTTTGCTTCACAGATATAAGTTGGGCAAAGTATTTTAGTTAATCTGCCAAATCATCTTCTTCATTTGTAAGCATAATTTATCGGTTAGATTGATAAATGGCAACAGGACATTCTATTCAAGTACTTCATGATAATTAACTGTTGGTTGATTATTATCTACCGGAGTGTAAGTTTACATTTTCATTTTAATTAATGATTACATTATAGCTAAAACATACAAACATCATATTATTTATTATATTATTATAGGTATACAGTAGGGATTTATTGAATCTGGAAATGACGTTCAATATTTCATAAGTTAATGCCGAATTTAATAATTGTCTCAATGTTCATTACATTAGATTGAATAAGGTATGATTAGGTTTTTTAAAACTATACCTATAAATGTATTGAAGAAAGTTAATGGAACTATCATTTATTTATTTATTTGTTTATTTATGTTTTATTTAAAATATTGAAATTAACTATTTATTGTTCATAAAGTTTGTAAATAAAAGTTGATTTATAATTAAACTTACTGTGCCGTTGCTATGTGTCATTCATAACATCAGAAATCATAAACTTTGGATGGAGCATACATTATAGAGCATACATTGAATTACATATTATTGTCTACATGATATAAGAATTTATTAATATTTTGAGAAAACATTAAGATGCTTTTCGTCTTTGGTAGTATATGATTGGTAAGGTACAATAAAATCCCATTTACCTTTTCCATCATTGTGGCTTTGCGTAGTTGATTCTAGTATAAAATACAAATTAATTATTAAACTTGTGAACAGATTTATTCAATAATGATATGATTAAATATATTTACTTAACATTTTTAAATTTTCATTCGTCAATACAATAAGAGTCTCAATGATATATTAAACTATAAAATCAGAACCCAATTATTTATATTTATTAATTGCAAAGCTTTACCTGGACTAGCATCTGTATTAGAAATCATATAGATGATTTAAAATTTCATAATTTCATATAATTCCACAAATTATGCTATCTTGTACATGGTCGGCCATAGGGTCGCATACCATAAAAATCGCAAATTGAGGTTTAAAAGTGATAAAATTGCACTTATAATTTGTTTAATATGTTTTATAATAATACTATGATAGGTCTTCACGGTATACCCTGGCTGCGATCAAATAAATTATAAAAAGTTAGGTTAATTCATTAATTTTGTCTGTAGTAAATTGCCCCAGATGTTGATTGTGGTCTTTTGTGCATAAAATAAATAGTATGATATGTTTTTGGATACAGCTCTTATTAGCTGATAATGTGCAATGAGAGTTGATCAGTGACCAAGGTTGTAATTCCTAGTGCACTTACGTTACGTAGTTGAGATTACACAATTTACGGTTACAATTTATAGTGCTGCAACAAGTACAGCATGATGATGGGTAGTTGGAGGGGTGATGGAAGGTTGGTTACCATCTTTGTGAGCCATCAGGGTGGACGGCTCGAGATGTTTTGGTTACAGCTTTTGGCGCGCAACGTGGCTGGCTCGAGATGTTTTGGTTACAGATTTTGGCGCGCAACGTGGCTGGCTCGAGATGTTTTGGTTACAATATATATATATTGTAATGGGCACAGACATCATTACATTGTTTTTTTATTAGTAAACATGAAAAAAATAAAAGTTCGCAAATAAAACTTTTTTTTTTAAGAATTAAAAATTGAAAATTAAAATTCTATACTAAACTCGTATCTATATAATCACACAGATGAAAAAAATTATTAAAATAAAACTTTCTTAAAAAAAAAAGTATTTTAAAACTAAATTGTCAGTAAAGATTTAAAGATAAAAATATATCTAAGTTTGTACAAAACAAATTAATTAATGTTATTGAAAAAATGGAAATGATTAATTTAATTAGTCAAATGTAAACTAGCCTTGGGCATTTAAATGTATAAGCATCGGTCAGATAGGAAAACAATAGAAACTAATAGCCAATGAGCGAAAACAATGGAATCGGACCTCAGCAAAAGGACCATCACATCGTCATGACGTAATGTCCACTGGATCTGAAAGGCTACTATAAAAAGTATGGGAATAATAGATTATTGGGGAGATGTGACTATATGTGTTAGTGTGGAGTTAAAGGAGAAGGGATTGAAAAGATGCTCTCTTCAATTCCTTCAGTTGTTATAAAAAAAAGAAACGAAACATTGCTTTTCTTATACTGAGGACAACAGGATCATCGGGGGATTTAATGTGGATTCCAAACAGCATGCAATGGATAAATAGGAACGTTTTAAAAATTGTAAGAACTTTAAAAACATTTTGAAACACTAAGAACTTTAAAATATAAACTTTCTCAGTATTTAATCTATAAGAAATAGAATCCTATCTGACCAATGTTATTTATTAATTAGTTATAATTTTATTTGATGTATTTCTTTTTTGTAAAATCATTTCCATTCGTTTTTTTTTTTTGTTCTTTAAGTTTTATTTATGATTTTTGTTTTGCGATAAATTAAATTATATAAATGTTAAGCTTAAGTCGGGCATGAATGGCTATATAGATTTATAAAGTTATATTAGGGGAGGGTAATCTTAGGTTACTTGTTTCATAGTTAAATTGGGTCAATGGATTGGATATATTGGTGTAATTAGTAGATGTAGTATGAGATTCGCTTTGGGCAGAATTGCTTTATATGCCGCACACACTCGTTTTGCCTATGGGAGGAATTATAAGATGGAGACCGCAGTTCCTTCCTATAAAGTTTTTTTTTATTGCTCTTATCATTAGATAGATGTAGTATTCCTATCTGATGAAAGGCAATTTCTTCTTTTAACCTATTTGTGCTGTCGTAGTTGTATTACATTGAATACATCGATATATCAGATGGAATGAAGTTGATTTGAATGAGAACTTTAGGCCTAAGGTTAAACAAGGATAGAATTTTTTTTTTCAAATGCAAATCTATGTAGTCTATTCATACTCGACACTCTAAATAAAAATGCATTAAATTTAAGTTGGGTATAGATGCTTGCATGGGTTCATTACCAGTTAATTATGTTTTGGTTTTCATATTTGATCAAAATATATAGAGATTCGGTAAACACTGATACCTTAGGGTGAGTATCTAAGATGTATTTATTTTGGATGTCTTTTAAGTTATTGGTCCCAATGCAGTATCTTATGATGAATACCATTGGGTTTCTTTTATTCCCTATGCAATTGGCGGTATCAATGACTTTGTATTTTGATCGTTTATGTTTATTTTAAAATGTTTTTTGACCGTGTAATCTATGTAACCGATCTATATTCAACATTAAAAACTCAACATTTTAAAACAAACTTTTATAAACCCATCTGTGCGAACTTATAAAATTAAAATGTAAATTTATAAAAATTAAAATGTAAATTAAAATCAAAGTAAGAAAATGTAAATTAAATTTTAAAATGTAAACTGATACTAAAACAATTTTAAATATTATATATATGTGCATAAGGAAATGTTTGTGTGTTAATTTCTGGCAGTGGCTTATTTTATTCTTTTTTTATATATCTTACATAGGAATTTGATATAAAATATAAATCTCTGCTGTTACACTGAGCTAGTGATAATGGGCTAATGACCGGATATCAAAATATAAAAAATAAAAAAAAAAATAAAAAAAAATTTTTTTTTTAACTTACGTATCTGCCTACTTTATACATTTTTCTAGGTTCAAATGCCTAGATGGCGCCCTGTAGTGCAGATTATGTTAAGCTCCCTTTCTCCAGATCGTTATAATATATATTCAGAAAATTTATAAATACATTCTTCATATTTTTTTCTGAAATGCAGAATAAAAAATAATTAGTCTAAGATATAATTGTATAATCATATGAGTTTTTAAATGTATATAAAATAATATCTATTATTACATTTAATTTGATTTCTCAATATGGAATTATTAAATACAAAATTTTCCTATTGTAATTAACTTAAATATAAAAATATCATTTGAGAATGATCTGATGGTCCCTTACATACATATGAAATGTAAGTAGATTAATGTTAAATTCATTGATAAGAATTTTATTTTATTTTTCAACTTTTACTATATATATATATAAAACAAAAAACAAGTTAAAAACTTGCTAATGCTTGTATTTATGTCAACAGATGGCGTTCTACCAAAAACACCATCAAGCATATGTTTACATAAATGTCAGAGCAAGCATTCACTATCTCTAACTTTAATTCCACTTTCAGATCATGATTTCAAGCTATTTGCTATCTTCAGTGAAAGACAGGAATAAGAAAGTAGATCTAAACACAAACTCTGAGCATTTATGAAACAGTTTCTATTCAGCTTGCAAGCATGAATCTTTTAGACACATAATGTCTTCAAAGTCAGCATAGCAAGCCAGATAGCTATATGGGTCTGATCTCAGTTCAGCATCACCACACAGTAGAAGCCTCTGCAATATATACAAGCATTAGCAAGTTTTTATCTTGTTTTTTGTTTTTCATAAATGTACATTTGAGGTCTTTCTAGCAATGATATATATTGCAGAGGCTTCTACTATGTGGTGATGCTGAACTGAGATCAGACCCATATAGCTATCTGGCTTGCTATGCTGACTTTGAAGACATTACATGTCTAAAAGATTCACACTTGCAAGCTGAATAGAAACTGTTTCATAAATGCTCAGAGTTTGTGTTTAGATCTAGTTTCTTATTCTTGTCTTTCACTGAAGATAGCAAATAGCTTGAAATCATGATCTGAAAGTGGAATTAAAGTTAGAGATAGTGAATGCTTTGTCTGACGTTTATGAAAACATTTGCTTGATGGTGTTTTTGGTAGAATGCCATCTGTTGACATAAATACAAGCGTTAGCAAGTTTTTAACTTGTTTTTTGTTTTTCATAAATGTATCTTTGAGGTCTTTTTAGCAATGATATATATATTGCAGAGGCTTCTACTATGTGGTGATGCTGAACTGAGATCAGACCCATATAGTTATCTGGCTTGCTTTGCTGACTTTGAAGACATTACATATCTAAAACATTCACGCTTGCAAGCTGAATATAAAGTGTTTCATAAACGCTCAGTTTGTGTTTAGACCTAGTTTCTTATTCCTGTCTTTCACTGAAGATAGAAAATAGCTTGAAATCATGATATGAAAGTGGAATTAAGGTTAGAGATGGTGAATGCTTGCTCTGACATATATGTAAACATACACTTGATGGTGTTTTTGGTAGAACACCATCTGTTGACATAAATACAAGTGTTAGCAAGTTTTTAACTTGTTTTTTGTTTTTCATAAATGTACCTTTGAGGTCTTTCTAGCAATGATATATATGACAGAGGCTTCTACTATGTGGTGATGCTGAACTGAGATCAGATCCATATAGCTATCTGGCTTGCTATGCTGACTTTGAAGACATTATGTGTCTAAAAGATTCATGCTTGCAAGCTGAATAGCAACTGTTTCATAAACACTCAGAGTTTGTGTTTAGATCTAGTTTCTTATTCCTGTCTTTCACTGAAGATAGCAAATAGCTTGAAATCATGATCTGAAAGTGGAATTAAAGTTAGAGATAGTGAATGCTTGCTCTGACCTTTATGTAAACATACACTTGACGGTGTTTTTGGTAGAATGCCATCTGTTGATATATATATATATTGTAATAATTTAATAAGTTCATAAAATATAAAAAAAACATTATTAAATATGTAGTTCTCATCTCAGAATATATTATTTTATAAAGAAATTAATTACTTTGTGCAAACTATAATAATAATAATCCACAAATCAGACTTTCATAAAGACATTTTAATAAACTTGTAAATAATGTCAATAACTGTTTGTCTAATTAATATTGATACAGGAAAGTGAATATTATTTACAAGTTTGTTAAACCTTTTCTATTGGAATTTCACTTGTGAATTACACTTATAATTTGAACATCAGAGTTATGAAAATATATTTTCAGCCTACATATTTAATAGGCATTGTTTGCTTATGGATTTATTATAATTTAAATCAAATGTTTATTGAAACTTTAAACTGGCTTGATTAATATTTTAAGAAGATACCATTAATAAAATGTTTCACTCCTTTTGAGTATCAATGATTGATTTACTTACCACATAACAGCATGGTAGTTTAATAAAAATTAAAATTTTTTTGTTTAAATAATAAATGAGAAGATGTAAATGAGCAGATGGTATTTACAACTTTAAAGGGAGATAATTTCTAAATTTGCATATCAAAATTAATATTTTCATAAAATATTACATATACAATATCAGATAGTGAAATTAAGAATATGATTTGTTTAATCTTAATAATTATGAATATATGCAATTTGCTTAATATATACATTTTATTAATTATGAAAAACTAAAGTAAAAATAAAAAAAAGTAATTTTTTAACATTGCTAATTATAATTATGATTAGATTTGAGCAGAGTTTCTGCAAGAATCATTTCATCTGTGATAAAATGTTGTACAATGGTGCATTCCTCTTTGCATTTATGCAACTAAATAAAATATAAATAGTCTTGATAAATGATAACTACGATTTTTATTATGTGATGCGTTGTTTCATATGCACTATTGTTCTACCAAAAGGTCATTAAAATTGATGTTTTTAAAATATGTGGATTTTTGATCTAGTGCCAGATTATTAAACTTCTTGAGTTGCAAAAGTATAAGACATTTGAAAGCTTTCAGGTCAATAAGTTGAATAGCACAATAGAATTATGAATGGCTGTTTGATAAATATTTTTTTTTATTACTAGTTTTTGCATTGACATTAGCAGAGAATGGTCTGAGAATCTGAATAATATATTTATTGGATATTTATTTATTGACTGTGATTAATAAAGTGAGATAATGATAACTACGTATTATATCTTTGGTTCATGAATGATAAAAAATTAAACAGTTTTATTCTTTATTAAATTAAATTATTAGTAAATGTGCATCTTTAAATATGAGACACTAAAAAAATCAGTACTAAATGTAAGATATTAAAAAAATTGCATGTTAATGGGTAGCAGTGACAATTTACCAGCAACGATGATGAAAACATAAAATATTTGATATTCATATGTTACTTCTCTTAATATAGATTTATTTTATTTTCAAATAAATTAAATATAGTTAAAATAAATTTATATATTCAATGTTGAATTGTACATTAATTATGAATTATATATATATATATATATATATATATATATATATATATATATATATATATATATATATATATATATATATATATATATATATATATATATATATATATGCTAAAGATTGTAAAAAAAACCCCAAGACGTCTAGTTTTATTTTAACCAAAGCTTTTTTTTCTCAAAAAAATATCCTCACATGATTTGCTGAAAATATTGAATTTATTTTTTCTATTAAATTAACTTAATTACATAAAAATATTTTAAAAGTTTATGATAACTAGTTTCACAATATTATACACACACTTAACTTCTGCTAAAAGAAAACATAAAAAAGAATATCTTATCTATGTCTATCTAGATTTATAAACTTGATTTAACTTGTGATTGAAATGTATGTATTTATGACATATCCATATTTATACATAATCAGAAATATAATTAATATTTGTATTGATGAGGTATTATTTTTAAAATATGGATATATACAATACACAATAACAACCCTACATGATTAATAACATTTAGATCTCCAACTTTACACATATATGTGACAAAAAAAAATCTTTCTAAATTATCATTTTTACTTTCCTCATTCAAGTACAAAATAAATAAATAAGAGAAAATAAACGATCTATTACTTTGTCATTTGTTTGCTACATTTATTCTATTCCATAGTCAGCTATTGTAAATTTAAATATGTTAAATCCCAGATTACTACCTAAATTTTTATCTTCTTCAAGATATACTCTCTTTTAATATATACTCTACTTTGCAAATTGCTTTTATCGCTGAAATCCGATAGACAAAATCTAGTTTGAGTATTTAAATGTATTATTACTATCTAATGGCCATTGATTTTCAAACTTTCAAATAAATGGTACTATAATAAAGTAAATTGAATGAAATATTACTGGTAATGCAGCTGTTGAAAAGTAGAAAAAGTCATATGGTACTTCTTTTAATTTGATTGATTGATTGTTTATTTTTATAAAGCGACATATTAGGACAAGGAGTTTAATTTGAAACAAAAGATTCTTAATATAATTTTTAAAATGTTATATTAAAAAGCAAATAATTTACCTTAGAACTATGTTCATATAAAGAATTAACTCCAAATGGTGTGGAAACTCTGAAGTGTAGCTTCCTTGGATCGATTTCAGCTCTGAAACTACCCACACTCAAGCTTCTATGAACTATTGAGCAACAAAACCATTCAGTTATTTAATTTATTCTGTTAAATATATAGTGAATTTAAATATCACTGCAAATATCTTTTTGTATACTCTTTTCAAATAATTGGATTTCTTCTTGTAGAAAACACTATTATGCATATTTCTATATATTCTATACTTCTCAGCTAAATTTAGAACCTAAACAAACTTGAAAATAAAATAAAGTCATACATCATATTGACTTAATTTGATAAGCTTGTAGTTATAAACTGAAATAAAGAGCATGTTAATATCTCTACCGATAAATGCCAAAGAGAAAGCATTTAATATCTCTACCTAGAAATCATCCCCAACCCAAAAACAGTTTCTAGCTATTGAAGTTATAAAAATCTACTGTGACAGTCAGATTATGTATGCTGGTTTAACCTAGTTCGAATCCTAAGTGAAAGTACCTTGAAGCCACCCATATGCGAGATATTAAATCAAGAATACTATAGCCTCTGCCCTATTTCGCCTATTCTTGAGGCTAATTTACGAACCAACAACACCATCTGAGCCACACATAAATTATTTTTCAACCGGCCACAAAGCTTAGCAACAGCGGAAGAGACATGGACGGGAAATCCTAAGGAGCTAAATAGTTAAAATGTGCAATAAAAGTACTAAGAAACATGTGTTTTGCGTGCCTGGATCATTGAAAAGTAAAATAAAGCATTATAATAAAATTAGGAAACTCAAGCTTTTGACAGTTAAATAATATGTTTAATTGATGGCTTTGAAATAGGAATAATGATTTAATGGCCTCCGCTATTCCCCTAAATTACTGAAACAAACTAATTAGACAATCAAAACAGATTAATAGGTTTGCGGTCTAAATCTTTTCTTCCCAATTTTATTAAAAATTGTCAACTCGATCTTCTCGATAAAGTACGATAACAAAAAAGAATCTTTCGCCAAGCAATTCTAATTGCTTTGCGCTAAAAACAGTGTTTAAAAATTATTTAAAACGTATATAGCTAAATCAGATATACGTGATAAGCTAATGGCGGACAAAAGAGGCATTATCAAAGAGATCAAGTTGGCACACAAAAGAAACTGACTCGTATTTAATTAACAAACATAAATAAAATTGGAAAGAGATTTTAAATGAACAAAAATTAACTATTAAACTTAACCGCAATGGAATACTAAATATTTACACTGGTTAGTAAGGAAGAATAGCGAAGGGAAAAAGGTTACATATAGATAGATGATCACACAATATATATATTTAAGGTTAGTCTAATAAAAATGGTTACATAGCAAATACATATCAATTCACTGAAGCAATTAGAAAAAAAATGAACAAAAGGTAGCATAAGAAATAGTTCAATAGAGGAGATACGATTACCGTCCTTTTTCCTTGGTCATGTTCCCTACAGCGTTCGTGGCTTGATCTGACCGTCGAGATGTAGTTGTCCGGACAATGAAAATATGTAGTATGGTTTCACGAAAAGTTCTCCAGACACAGCACAGAGTTCAGATGACTATTGAGTGGATATTAAGGCATTTTGAATGGTATTCCGGAACCTCGGCGATAGGCAAAGCTATTTATTTGCCTAGCCGAGCATAGTAGAATCTATCAAACTTATATGATTTTTAGCTTGAGCAGGTTCAAACTTCTTCATGATTTGTAGACAACAGTTGTAGACTTTTGGGACTAAAATCACGAACAAAATCTGACAGAGTTCTCCTAAGAGAAATCTGAATGCACCTTGCAATAGCAAAATCTGAATCAATCTTGCAATAGCAAACTCTGAAAGAATCACCTTCACAAGGAAAATCAGAATCAACTGAATCCTTCAAAAGAAAAAATCTGAATAATTGACTTGCGGTGGTGGTGGGTTTCGACCGGTACATGGTTATGTTTTTGGCTGCCCAATCGTTGTGGCTCGACTTAATAAACCCCACACATGCCCTGTAGATAGAAATTATCGTTTGGTTACTCAGATCTCAATAAATTAAATGTTTAAAGTGATATGCTTGTAGAATGTTTATATATTTGAAAAAGTTATGCGATTTATAATGCATAACTGAAATGATTTAATAAATTAAAATATCACTTTCTAATTCTCTTCGTTATAGTTAAATGTATTCAAGATTTTTTTTTTAAATGCAAAAGACTGTTAGAATAATTATTTAAGTATATGTGTAATTAGTTATACGTGTACTATATATCCATATATATATATTATACGTTTGTTTATACGCGTTCATGACAGTAAGAAAATATCGTTAGCAAAGTAGTAAGAGCAGATCAAAGCATAGGAGTAAAATAAATGAAATAATTTGTCTATGTCATAAATGAAATGTTTTTCTATGTCAAAATTAATTAGTATCTTAGTTTTATAATATAAGATATCCGTTGGGATATCATGTTAAAAGTCTTAATTTTACAGTATTGCTTGCTAGCACATATATTTAATGTTCGCTCTGTATTTTTAGTAACCTCAAAGCAGGTGAAGACCTTTGTGTACACCAAGCAGCCAGATGCAGTTGGCAAAATGCTTAAATGGTTTGCACGCTTTCATGCTAGCAAGATTTAGAATAATATCACCAATAAAAGTTCTTGTAATATTAATTTTGACATTTCTTTGTGTGTGAGAAGCCTCATGCTTAGTAATATTTAAACTCCTATATTTAAACTCAGGTCAGGAACGCGTTATCTATTATTCATTATTAAATATTCATCATCAATTCAATTGTTTTCTCAAAATTAAGTCAATAATATGTGGTTTGGGGGTCAATGGGTTATATCACATGCCCTATTGATTTCATTTTGCTCACTGGCGCCCATATAAATAAATTTGTCAGCAAATTTGATTGTCAGCACAGTAGTGGGTCAATCGCCATAGTAAAAACCAAGTGTGTTCAATACTGAATTATTTGTTCTACCTGCTAATACATAATATTTGTATATCACTGTATAGTTTTTTTTTTCCAGACATGGGAGAACAGAACAGTTGAACAAAGGGAAGGTGAATAATGTTTTTTCTTATATTTAATATTTTAGAATAAAATACATGTCTCACTCAAACAGTTAAAATAAAGAGCTAACCAAGAAAACATAGGTAAACTAAAAAAAAGGCAGATTACATAGATTGGGGAAATAATATGAAGCAGCTAGTGAAGATTGGGACAATGGACCTGTAGTCAGAGACCTCATTAAAATTTACTGAAGAAAAAAAAAATATTTTTAAGCATACAGAGAGTACTATAAGTTGATCTGCAGTGTTTATTATATTGTTTATTATATTAGTTTCTTATGTTCAAAAATGGGAAAGCCACTGGAAAGTTCAATGACCTTTCAATACCCGATTTTTATGGTGGATGCTGGGAAGATCCTCAGCCACATATAGACAGTTTAGCCGATGCTTTTGCAATAGAAACTCTGGATAATATTCAACAAATAATAATTGCTTGTTACCATTTGAAAGCCGTGGCCAAAGACTGGTGGGGCACGATAGAGAAGAAGCCGGACACCTTTGAACAATATTGTCACAAGCTTCTAAAAACATTCTGGAGTGAAGAGAAGCAAGAAAACTTGTTGCGTGACCTCATTAATGAACAGTTTTCAGTAAATAAGGGGACTACCTACGACCGATTTTTTTTACAACAGTCAGCCAAATTTTGCTCATTGTCTAGTTTTAACTTTCCAGAGTCTCGAATTGTACGTATGATAGGACACAACATGCCACGAGAAATTCGGAAACTTATGATTGGTAGTCAGATTAGTACTATCCACGAAATGATGAATTTCTTAGAAGAAGTGGATAAACATTTTAGATCTCCAGACCCAAGTTACGGAAAAGACCCTCGAGCCCCAATCATTAGTCAAATGACTAACCTAATCTCTGAGAAAGATAATGAGGGACATCAGATAACTCATTTGTGTCCCATTATCGAAATAAATGTAGAGGAGAGCAGAGTATCAGCCTTGATTGACTCGGGCAGTCAAGCATCCATTGTATCTGCGGCATGGATCGGAAGCTTGAAAAAGAGATGCGAGATAATGCAACTCCCAACCCGTCCGATCCAAATGACCTTGGCTAATGGGAAAAAGGTATCAAGTGAAAACCATCAAGTGTGGTTGGAGGTTGAAATCAACAGAAGGCTAGTAGGACATACCTTTCTTATTATGACAGGGCTCATATATGATGTAGTATTGGGTTCCGACTTTTTGATTCAAAACCAAGGCATTATTGACTACCCTAAAGGTAGATGCTCATTTGGAAAAGAAACCATCAACTTTAAAACATCACTCCACCGAGAAGGAAACCATGAAAGTTGCCTAATCCAGCCAGTTGATCTTTCAATGATTGACAAAAAGGTTGAAGAATCCATCATTACTGAACCGGATGATACCGAACAAATGCGGAAAATCCTCAAGAAATATGCCATAATTTTCTCTCCAATGCCAGGCGAGATTACAGGGTATACCCACCGAATCAGAGTGAAAGAAGAAACTTACATCCAGTCCAAAACGTACCCGATTCCATTTCAGTATAAAGATGAAGTAGAAGCACAGATAAAACAAATGATCGAATGGAATATTGTCGAGCGCAGCCCGTCTCCGTATAACAACCCATTGGTCGTCGTCAAGAAGAAAAATGGAAACTTGCGGCTCTGCTTGGATGCCCGGAGGTTAAACAGCATCACATACCGGAAAGAGATGCTCCCCCTCCTATCCAAGAAGTACTTGTGCGATTAGCTGGGAAGACAGTATTTTCAACATTAGATTTAACTGCCAGTTACTGGCAATTGAATCTCGATCCAAGGGACCGGAAATACACGGCATTTCGGTACGGTGGCTACACGCACGTTTTTAAAAGGGTTCCCTTCGGACTTATTAATAGTGGAGCAGAACTTATGCGCTGTTTGAGGCAGGTCCTTTCTGAAGAAGTACAAAAACAGATGGTATGCTATGTTGATGACATTGTAATCATCTCAGAAGATGTGAAGGAACACTTACAACATTTGGAAATGTTCCTGAATGAATGCAGAATGAAGAATATCACAGTGAATTTAGAGAAAAGCCGTTTTGCTATTGGGGAGATAACCTTCCTTGGTCATGTCATTAACAAACATGGTATCAAGGTACATCCGGACAAAGTTGCAGCCATAGAGAAGTTTCCAACCCCGACTACTCGGAATCAGATCCGATCATTTCTTGGACTTTGCAACTTTTATCACAAGTTCTATCCAAACTTTGCCCAGGAAACTAGGAATCTTATAGACCTCATAAAAAAAAACCGAAAGTGGGAATGGACCCCACTCCATGACCAGGAACTACTAAACATAAAAGAAAACTTTCTACGGGCGGTTATGCTGCACCACCCTGATTTTACTCGGATCTTTTACGTACAAACTGACAGCAGCAAACAAGGGCTGGGAGCTGTTTTGTTTCAAAAGGGTGATTCTGGTGAACATCAAGTGATATATTTTTGCAGTCGTGCTTTAAAGGGTGCTGAGGTACATTACACCACCACTGAGCAAGAAACTCTTGCCATAGTATGGGCATGCCAGAAATTCCGGCAGTTCCTTCTGGGATCAGAAGTTGTCATCATAACTGACCACCGATGTCTGGAATTTCTTAATAAGAGTTTCCTCACCAATGACCGACTCATTAGATGGAGCTTGGTCCTCCAACAATTTCAGTATAAGATCCAATATTGCCCAGGACCAGAGAATGTGGTGGCTGACGTTTTAAGTCACCATCCAGTACAAATGAGCATACAGAACCCAAAAATAAATGATCAATCCTTAAAAATTATGGTCACCAAAACATTGAGTCCCGCCAAGGCCGAGCTAAGGAATCTTGCATACTGGCAGGGCATACAATATCACCACATTATTCTGGAGTTGTCCAAGACCCAGAGTAAGGACAAGAACCTACAAAGCAAATACACTCACTTTCGGGTCAAGGAGGGTATTTTACAGACCAAAACTGGGGACTATAGTGCACCATGGAAAACTATGGTCCCAGATAGGCTGAGACCATCTTTACTTAGGCAAAAAAGAAAGACAGAAGAGGCAGTGCATCATCAGTTTTACTGGCCAGGAATGTACAATCAGATTCTCACTACTATTAGACAATGTGACATCTGTGCTGCCACTAAATTTCCAAATAAATCATATGCAGGAGGTATGAATCCAGTGATGGCCACAAGACCAAATGAAATCCTCGCTATAGATCATTATGGGCCCCTTCCCAAATTTAGGACCTTTCAATACTTGCTTGTCACATATGATATTTTTTCAAAGTATGTTCAAATTTACCCAGTGCGAACCACAAATTCACGAAATGCCATTCGGGCCCTACAGGATAAGCAATTTTCTGAGGTAGGTAAGCCTGAGACCATATTATCAGATCATGGCTCAGCGTTCACCTCAAAAGAGTGGAAGAATTGGACAAAAAAACAAAAGGTAAATCATCATATGACATCAATTAGAAACCCGCAGTCCAACCCATGTGAAAGAGTTATGAGAGAAATTAGTCAACTCTTTCGTGTGTGCATACCTACAGATCATCGGAGATGGGTGGATAAACTTCCATATGTTATGGACTGCATTAATAATACAATGAATGAGTCAACGGGTTTCGCACCTACACGTCTTCACTATGGGCAGCCATGTCAGGCCATTTTTCTTCACTATTACCAAAAGATGAAACATGTATTAACCCAATAACTGACCAAGATATGGCCAGAAAGCGGCTAGCGCAGATGGCCCAGAGGCGAATAAAAAGAGGTAGGATGCAACATTACTATTTTAAAGTTGGGGATCAAGTTTGGTTAAGATCACCAAGAACTAATAATGCCCCTAAGAAAGAATTCAAGAAATTCTTCCCATTATACAGTGGGCCATATGAAATAATAAAGGATTGCCATGACAATGCGTTTTTGCTAAAGGGAAAAAGACTCCAGGGGGTTTACAATGCCAGACAGTTAAAACCATATGTGCCACCTGATCCAGGGAAACAATAGGACATCCATTAAATGACAGATATATATACAGATGACCGACTGACACAACCATAGGGAAATGAGACTTGATTATCGGACCGATTTATTATAAACCCATTTATAAGTTGAATATTCAAAAAATGGATCGCAGTGAGACATGTATAATTTGTAGCTTGGGCAGGTTATATTATTCACGCTCATGCTGTTCTCCCAGAGTCTATACACTTATGCAACTATATCCTGCGTAAGTAAAGTCATTTTTTTTTCATTGTTTTTTTTGAAGTGAAAAGAAATGAAGCAGTCGGATCTGAGTTCGATCCTAGCTTCATGTTATTTACCCTAATACTAACCTTAAATTTCCGATGCAATGGGGCTTTATACGTTCAATCCACGCTAATTTCCATAATGAATAACTTGTTTCAAATACGTAGTAAAATTAATTAGTTTAGTTTAAATTGGATCAATTCTCTAAATAAATTCATGATAAAATGTTCATGAATTTACATATATTAAATTGCCTGGATTGTGCGTATATATGTTTGTAAATATTAAATATATATAATTGTTCGAAAGTTTCATTGCGTCGGGAATACTTGTTTTTTTTACTTTTAAGTAATTTGTAAAGTTTTGCGATTAAAAGCTACATTCCTTCCAAAGGCTTTCAAATTCTCAAAAACAACAGTAAAGTTTTATTAATAAAAAAAAGATAAGAATTCAATTTTTAATTAAAATCATTTCAGACTTTAAGAATTCATTTTCTAATTAGGAAAGGAATTCAAAAATTAGTTTGAAAGCCTTATCGAAGGAATGTTTCTGAAAACAACTAATTATAAAAAAAAAACAGATTGATAATAAAATGAGCGCTAGCCAGAGGCATCAGTGAACAGTAGATATATAGCCCTGAAAAAAAAGAAAAAAACTAGTTTTGGTTGTAGAGTAGTGCAGTGAACTCTGTGTGTATAAAAATTGTATTTCATCATGATAGAGGGCTAGAACATCAGGGATCTGGCTATGGTTCCTAAAGTCCCGAGGAATCTTCACTGGAGCTGCTGAACCGTTTTCCGGATCGATCATTCTGCTAAAATAATGAAAGCTACTAAAATACTACTCCAGTAGTTAACCAATGATGCCTACGTTTCAACAACTTGGAGGAGTAACTTAAGGACAAGCACGGAATGGTAATATGAACGTTAAACTTTCTGGCCAGTTCGAACTTTATGTTATACTCCTTCTTTTTAAGAGCTCTTTTATTCTTTAATGTAAATCTTTGGAACACCTTTTAGTTATAAAATGCTACTGTAAATCTATAGCTTAATTCTTTAGATCTCTAGTCTTTAAACTTTTTCTTTTCTTACCTGGCGGTTCGTTTAATATATATATGTTAGTGTGCTTTATTAATGTCGTATTTAAAAATTATATGCCAATAATCTTTCGACTCGATGAGCCCTTTGATTCCATTTGCCTCACGCAAATAATATAACATTAATTTCAAATAGTAATTCTCGCCCATTAGAGCTAAATTTATAAGTTCTATTAGTCATCGAGTCAAAGGAAAATATTACATGTTTACTATTTTTTTTCTTACCTTTAGCTATTAATAAATTATTAGCTCAATGTTTCACCTATGTCCCCAGCTCCTATCTACGTTATAAGTATATATATATGTATTCAAATAATGTTAAAATATTGATTTCTTGTTCTACTAATATATATTTATTCGAATATAACCTTAAATGTTTTTATTGCAAAAAAGGTCGATAAAGGGGTAAATGTATTTTAATTCCACTTTTGTTATTTTATATTAATATTCAGGAAGGGCATGATATTAGGGCATAATTAATATAGTTTATAAATGTTTTAAAATAGTTCGATAAAAGCTCGTTTGACTTTAATTAATTGGTCAAGTCATCACGTAGAGCATTCAACATGGGTTTTATTTTTCAACGATGACTCGTCATCATCAAATGTTGCTGACGTAGGGCCATCTTCCGCTCTGTTAGGCTGGTCGGTGATCATATTCTCTTATTTAAATTTCTCGAGGAAGAAAGTACTTCCTTTCCGATTCATTAGTCAAAGGGTGTAAGACTTGCCAAATGCAAGCCGCCATAGGACTTCGATCATCGACTAGCGATCATCTTTCAATTTTACTCTCTGCCTTGTAATTCGTCAGTACCATTGCATCTTTGTTCCGGTAAAACCCGCTCCGTGCTCATAATTCGTGATGAAATGATTTAAATTAAAGTCGAACCAATTCTCAAATATATTTAGTTTAAATCAGTTTTCAAATCAAGATTAAAGTTATGCCTTAAAATACGTTTTGCTCTTCATGAATAGATTTCCGAATGTGAAAATAAATCTCACATTCCACCGTAATAAAATTAGAACAATCATTTCCGTTCTTAATGAATACCTTTATCTGCCTTTATATTTCTCGTTGGGGGCATAGACATAGAATCCCATGTTGTGTAATACTTGTTGGCATATGATAAGGACCGCCACTCTTATTATATTTATCAATTCTTTTAAAGACTAGAGGTAATTACTGCATTCTATATTTTGATTGAAACAAAACAAATTATTCTTATTAAATATTTTCTAACATACTTGGTTTCTCAGTTCATCATTCTTTTATAATTATTTAAATGTTAATACTCACTGTCTGTGTTGGCAACCCGAACATACATATGATTCGATTTAAAAGTAGTCAAAGTTAATTGATATTCGTGTCAGTAAAAGGGTCTCTAGTCCTCACCAACCGTGGAGCTAGTTCTTGGCGCATAGCACTGTGCCGTCGATTTCTGCTATCTGAGCTGTTGAGTTGGGTTTGAATTCAGTTTTGGTTAAGCTGAGTTTGAATCTGATTTGACTTGCGGT
>JAQFVV010008502.1:0-29412 GCA_028023455.1 Epiperipatus broadwayi | reverse complement strand
CATTACCATTATATATATATATATATATTATAATGGTACAATTTCTGGGGATCATTTGCAGTGATGGCACTCATCATCAGCAATCCCATTTAATATATCAAATTTAAATATACAATAACTATAATGAGCATGTGAGATCAGTAAGTAATAAAACTAATTATAAATTCATCCATATTACAGAGGAAAATAAAAACCAACACTCAACCTCATGACTGGATTTGAATATATATATTGTGATGAGCGCACATACTGTGGTCACACATGTACCTACCAAAACATCCACAAATTAGAAATGTTAGGGTTGGAAAGAAAGAAATAAATAAGAAAGAAAAAACGAGCTTGGAAATTAACAAAACCAAGAACTGTTGAAAATTAGCAAAACAAAGAGAAAGAGAGGGAACTAGAGTTAACAAGATCGTTATCTTTTGCTAGTCAAAGTCCGAATTTTGATAAAAGTAAATATTAAATTATAATACTACCAGCATACGGTAGGAAAGTTAAAGCAGCAAAGAAACATAAATAAAACATGTAGTAAAATATGATTTAGGAAAAGTAAAGTTTAAAAAAAAAAAGGAAAAAGGAAAAAACTTCGATAGCGCGGAAAGAAAAACCTAGAAAATTAATATGTTCGAAAAGATAAGAATCTGGGCTTCAAAGTACACATTTGACGATAAACGAAATGCAGGTTTTATGGGGTAGAGTTAAAGCAAGAATTAGATAAAAAATAAATGATTATTAAAATTTAAATAAGAAATAAAGAAAAACATGCATTAAAATTTGTGTAAGTAATCAAAGAAAAATAAGGAAATAAATAAAATGTACGTAGTGCTATAAAATCATATAAAATAAAGTTACATATGGCCGAAGGCATAGCATGGGAGGTGTCAACAACAAGTGGAAACAAAGAATCTAAAGGACAAAGACCATTGGAATGTTTTAATTAAAAAAAGAAAAAAAAAGGAAAAATTAGGTGGAGAGCTAAGGAGATAAAAGGAGAGATTAGAGCTTGAGACTTTGAGTCGACAAGGTAAAAAAATCGCGGCTCCAAGAATCAGCCGATATAGTTAACCAACATGACTTTTACCGTCGATATCTCACATAGTATGACCGGCTAAGGCCATCATGATCGCGGTCAATCCGGACTTCTGTACCAATGGTTCTGCAATAATGTAACAGCTACGTTAGTAACGCCTGCCTATGGACTCCTGTAGTGGCCCGACCTGTGATGCCTCGTCCTCCATGCCTTATTAACCAAGAAGCTACATCCCGCCAAATATAATCTACGACCATCCCTCCTAAAGAAGTGGATAATCCACGTGACGGTCGACAACATGTCAGAATGAACTCAAAGACTAAACCCTAGGTAATTTAAATATTATTTTATATATCGTCAAATGTGCACATAAATTCCATAGACAATGGCCAAATGCCTTTCATGAATGGTAATGACATTCTTTTGATAGACAGCTAGGCTAACGAGTTATAAATGTGACAGCATTTATAATGATTTCAAGTATTTATTTATAAAAATTTCAAGTATTTATTTCCTTATAGCACTATAGAATATAATATGTTTAATTTTTATGTTAATGTTTCTTATATCTTTTATTATCAAATTATTTGTTAGTATTAAAAATATATTAATTTATTTAAATCTGTCTTGTCTCGTTCTTCGCCACTCCACAAAATAGTCTAATACTAGGAGGGTAGAAATATTATTTCATTTTTTTTGGCATTCTTTTAGTTATGAAATTAACACGTAAAATGTTGATGGCGCAGGGTTTTATCCTGTAAAATTTATAAATTAGCCAAGTGCTGTAACTGTAATATCTTACAGCAGTCGAGAGAAAGTTGATCGGGAAAAATAATCTGGAGGTTATATCCGTATAGCGTACAGATTCGGTCAAGTACGGAAATCGGCTCATCTGTTTCCGTATTTCTCTCTGCTTGAGGTAGCGGAAGGTGGACGATTTTGAATAATAAGAATTCCCCATTACATATATAAGTGAAAGGGAAGTTGGAGCTTTTCGATCGTCCCGTGCCCGTTACATATATATATATATATACTAACCTAACCTATGTGTATCCTCACTTCAGAATAGTATATGATATAAAATAAAATGGATTCTATCTCAGTTAATAATTAATAACTAAAATATTCAGCATTAAAATTAAAATGTTTCACTAGCTCAAATTTAAAATACGAATAAGGTTCAGTTTATAAAAATAAATTAAATAAATATTTAATATTTTCATGAGACTTGAAGTGAAAATACAGGTGATAAGATAGATTACATTGAGCCAATATCCTACAGGATACTACCTCAATGGCATAAGAACACTATCCCCTCTTATTACTATTTCAAATAACAAACTCACAGTATTCTTACGACTTTAATAACTTCTACTCACTAAGATTAAACTAATAATTAAATCTTAATCTTCTATTTAATAATAATCTAGCTCAAATAAAATAATCTCAGGTTCATAAAGTTTATTCTAAGTTAATTTTAAAATACGGTAGTAAAATATGAGAAGGGATTTTATGTCATAATCTACTACACTGAAAATAATAATAATAATAATAATAATAATAATAATAATAATAATAATAATAATAATAATAATAATAATAATAATAATAATAATAATAATAATAATAATAATAATAATAATAATAATAATAATAATAATAATAATAATAATAATAATAATAATAATAATAATAATAATAATAATAATAATAATAATAATAATAATAATAATAATAATAATAATAATATTCTTCATTGTTTAACTACTACTGGATATCTTTTCTTTTCATTATATTTTTATTACTATAATAAAATAATAAAATAATTTTATATAATCTTTTACCTTCATGTAATAATGTAATAAATACGTGGTAACATATGATAATCTGATAAACAAAGGATGTGTGGCAATTGATAGATATAATTTAATATAATATTGTGATAACTGATTTATGACCAATAAAATAATGTAAGATTATGATTATTTAATTATAATGAATACCAATAAAATATTTAAAATTCTTAAAATAATTCTCTATTTGTTTTTTGTGCAAAATTATATATTTGTTTCAATTATTATGCATATATCGTGATTTCATGCAGCGATGTGGAGAAATAAATAACTCGGACACAAAATTTTTGAAATAACAAAATTTAACAAAGTTTATTACTAACAACAAATAAATAAACATTTTATTTACACTATTTACAGTGGATATCCTTAACTTTTTTACTTTACAGTTTGATCTACCAGGTTATACAAAGAAATAATTTATATTTCGATTATATCTTTATTTAGATTTAGGACAAAATTTTAAAAAAATGTTACTATTTGGTTTCTCATTATGGTTAACTTATTACAAATATATTTATCTACTTTATTAGCAACAGCATTTTATCCTTAATATTATTAAACTATCTTATTTTAAAAAATTCATACTTAGAAAACATTCTATAGAAAACAAAATTTTATAATGAGTATGGATTTCTCAAAATATTAAAAAAAATTTCATCTTGCAAAGTCAAAGATGTTACACAAAATATTATCCAAAATTCAGTACTAGATTTTAGTATTTATCACACAATGTTTACTAATCATAATATATTCTTCTTTAAGCCTTACTTTAGTATGATATAAGTGTAATCATCAATATATTTCTGTTAATCAATAAACAAAAAATATACTATGCATATTGTTTACATAATTTACTTTGTACTATTGTATTTTAAAAATATGCAATACTTATTTTTCTCTTAAAAAAATAATACTAAAGCATTTAAAATTATTATCACTTTAAAGAAAATATCTTTGTTTAGATACCCTATTTAAAAAATTTATATTTAATTCCTGAAATAAAATTCAAAATATATTCTATGATTCTTTTCTTTCCTTAGGATACTTTGGATCTTCAATTTTAAGTTATAATGTCCTATTCCTTCTAAGCAAATAAACCAATCTTATACAAAACGATAGCATAACCTAAGTTCTAAATTATTTATCATTTCTCTTAAACATATCTTACTGAATGATGCAGTTACATGAAATAAAGATAGCGAAAACAGATGCATAGGATTAAGGAAGAAAGCTAGAGTATTACTCGTAACATATCTCAAAATCATGGCACATTGCGAAGAGGTATGACATTTACTTGACTAATATCCTCTAGTACAGGGACAATGTTCAGCTTTATTAGAACATCAAATATTTAAAGAAATATAAGCACTGTCCAAATAAAATGTGTATCAGTCATAGGGCTTTGTTAACTATGCTGATATTCACATAAAGACTATATATTATTTCCATTCCTTATAACATTCTATTTCTTAAAACATCATCTTGGTTTCCTGTTCACTAAGTACTTCCAAGCCACTATCTCAACATTATTTCTCAAGATTTTCCACATCTTACATCAATAAATAACTATCTGCATTTACAATACAATAAATAAAATTCATTAATAGTTAAACAATCTAGCTGTCCCACAAGAAAAGTCTGCTTACTTCATTATTCTATATGTCTAATCATATACAATCTACTTAGACAATATTTGAATATCCAATAACATGAAAATTTTAAAAGAATCACATAATTATTTGTTATGTTGGATTATATCACTAATAAAAAAAATTGTCATATGCATATTTTCAAATCAATCCTATCTCATAATGTTTTTTTAAAATGTTGTATGAAATGTGGTACATATAAGTAAAAAAACTTTTACACTTCATTCTTCCAATTTATGGATGATCTAAAGAAAACAAAAAAAATATACATTATAAATTATCAATAGTTATTATTATTACCAATAACCTTTATCTAGTCATCGTGTTCAGTAGGCTTCCTTTATCCACTTGAGCATTGCAGATATAAAAAAAATTCACACCCATACACTTTATATTAAAATATTTTTAGCTAAATTATTAGATTGTTATATTATAAAATTTTAATATTAATAAATTAATGTTTTTATGTTTTTCCTAATCTTATATAAAAATTTAGATTTAAACTAGGTTAACAAAATAAAAGGAATCAAAACTATAATTACATATTTTCTTGACGATAGTTCCTGATAAGTCCAAAATGTTTATTACTTTCTCTAGAGTTTTTAAAAATGTTCTCCTCCAAGCACGTTAAAGTTTAAAATAAAAATAATTATTAATCCATTTAGTAAAATTTATAGAAAATAATCCTTGGCTTTAGTATTTAGGACGATAATTATTAAATCATAATATTAATTAATCCCATGAAGCTTCCTAATCTTCTCTACCAATATTCTCTGCATATCCGATGCATCAATCCATCTAATTTAACTTTAAAAATATTCGATAAACTTTTGAGTACTATTTGTATTTCCATGGATCCATCTTTTATTCAACTATGTGTTCACTTTTTTATATATGTTTCAATACATTTTTTTAGACTCCATATAATGTCTGAGCTGTGGTTTTTTATGTACCAAAACAGTTCTCCGGTGAAATATTAATAAAGCTGTATCAATAAATATTTCAAATATTTTTTCAGCATTACAACTTATATCCATTTTATTTCATAGTATATCCATTTTTTATTGCGAAGTTTAGGTTAAATTTTTAGATAAAATATGACTGATAAAGAAACTTTAAAAAATTTAACAAAGCATGTTAAACGAAATTATTAAAATATTTTTTAGTTTACACTCTCTTTTTTTTTTTGCAAGTTACTTTTAAAATATTAATTAGTTTTTTTTTGCAAAATAAAACGATAAGAAAATACTAAAAAAAAAATTGACTAAAATAAAAAATTTAAAAATAAATACTATCTCTTTGATAGTTATAATTTACCTTTCTCTAGTTTCAATACATTATTAATCTCCCCCGATAACTCCGTGCAAATCATATTTATAGTCTGTAAGAATATCTATTCTTATTGGTTAATTCTTACTTTAGCTTGAGAACAAATTTACATATTTTTAGTTTATAGTAGAATTAAATTTCAAAATTAGAAATTATGACGTAATAAAATTTAAAAAATATTATTTAAAATATTACTTTTAAATCAATTATTATTTTATTAAAATTATTTAATCTTTTAAAATAACTTTTAAAATAACATTTAATAACTTATTCCATTTCTTAATATTCAATTTATCTATTTTTATTTAAATAAAATATTTAATTTTTATATTATGAATGTATTCATCTTTATTACATCATTTAAGTATGTTATACGATAGTTAACTTTATGTTTAATACTATTTACTTTTATGATAGGCAATAATTCTATCCAATTCTATAATATAACTTTTAAAATATTTTAAACTTTGTTATTAATTCAAGCAAGTGTGTGTGTGTGAAAGTATAAGTATACAAGTCTCTACACTTATTATATTATATAAAATAATTATAAAATTTGGAAGAACAATTTAGAAAATATAGAACTAGATATAATTTTCACCATCATAAAGTTTATTTTAAAATATACTATATTAATTTTGATTATTAAATATGACTATAAATTTAAACATAGCATTTATTAAATTATCAGTTTTAAACTATTAAAATCGAATTTATTAAATATACTTTTAATTATTTATAGCTGTGTTATTTAATATGGCCAGCTTTTACAACCATATGAAACAATATTTTAAACTTTACTTAACTACTTTTTAAATGATTTTATATACTACGTATTCTCTTTAGCTTCAAATTGTACTTTAAAGATATAATTGACTTAATGCAATTACCATATTAAAAGAACATATTCTAAATTTAAAATTTTTAGTAATTGACTGTTATAAACTATTACTGACCTATAGAAAAGGGCACAATATATATATATATATATATATATATATATATATATATATATATATATATATATATATATATATATATATATATATATAAGGCTAATTATTTAGCCACTGCCAAATTTAGATCAAAAATACAAACAATATTTTGGATGCACAGACTTGAGTGCTAATCTATTAGAATGCAACAATAAAAAAAATAATCAAATAATGCTGAAATATTGAACCATTCTAATCATCACCAATGCTCTGGCCACATAGTATTATTAGTATATTGGCCAGACTATAAACTTAAACAAATAAAATAAAATTTAATGCATGTACTTTAAAGGATATATACCTTTGCATGATCCAGAATTATGGACTATTAATTAAATCATCTGAATGTCCAAAACACCACAGATAAAACCCCAATCCATATAACTGACTGTTATGCAAGAATCCACTTCAGAGAACAAGAGCACTATAACTATTACTGTGAGCAAGAGATAATACAACATATAATATTTTAAACTTATTCTAAGATTAAATAAATTCACTGGAATAACTTAAACAATGAAATATAAATTTATTAATTATAAACAATAATAACAAAATTAAATTAAAGACTTTTGAATATACTATAAATATAAATTCTGCAAAATGATTTTGATGAGAGTACAAAAGAAAAATATGCTATTACATTGTTATAAAAATATATGCTATCACATTGCAATTTTTAGATATTTCTTGATGTTTCATGACACACATCTAGTTAAGTGAGACCACATACATGCTGTGTAACAATAATAAAAATTAACATTTTAGAATTGACATAAACTAATAATAAAAAAAATCAGTTCATTTTAATAATACATAGATAATTAATTTTAATGTATATATAAATATTAATATATAAAAAACTAACCAAAGGAAATACATATAAAAACAAAAAAGACATAAATCCAAGAAATAATATTATATTTCAACCAGAGGACTGGTTTTCATCAGAAAGAAAAAATACACAGTAAAATGGCGATATTCAAAAATTACAGATTTGATAAAAGACTATAAATTTAACAACCCCCCCCCCCCTGATTGGTCACAAAATCTAACACAGAATTTCTACCCAATCAATGACAAAATTCAAACAAAAAAAAACTACATTTCCTCCTAATCAAGCTTAAATATGTATGCACACATGTATATTTTAATTTTGGATTTTTTAATTTTGGATTTTTTATATTTTTTTATTTATTATTTCAATTTAAATAGAATTTAAGCTTGATTAGGAGGAAATGTAGTTTTTTTGTTTTTTTTTGTTTGAATTTTGTCATTGATTGGGTAGATATTCTGTGTTAGATTTTGTGACCAATCAGGGGGATTTTTGTTAAATTTATAGTCTTTTATCAAATCTGTAATTTTTGAATATCGCCAATTTACTGTGTATTTTTTCTTTCTGATGAAAACCAGTCCTCTGGTTGAAATATAATATTATTTCTTGGATTTATAAGTCTTTTTTGTTTATATATATATACATATATGTGTGTGTGTGTTCTGAACCCATTCAAATGTGTGCACATGCTGGGATTTATATGTTAATATTTTATTTGTCAAAAAATAAAATAAACTTATTAAATCCACCTTATTATATTTTTACAAAACAATTAATTAAATGTTTAAAATATATATATACATAAAACAATTGTACCCATATGCGTATTCAAATTTTAAATATTATTTTCTTACAAATCAAAATTACTCCTTAGTCTACTATTTTTTTTATTATAAGTAAAAGTATGTTATACAAGCTTTAATTTAAAAAAATTTTTTAACCTAATTAAAATAGTAGTGGAATTTTATAATTACCGTATATCTAATGCTACATAAAAATATGCTTGTTTTAATTATCAAAATAAAACATTAAATAAACTTTTTTTAAATGTTTGATTTAAAGTAATTTTTAATAATTTCTATGTATCAAAGTTATTATTTAACCCTGAACTATTATTTGAGAGTAATATAGAAAATGTCTCCAAAAAATTTTGTTTATTTCTACTTTTCCTTTCAACTATGCACACCCACTACTATGTCATTGTATACCATGAGACACATAATTGTCTCACTATATATATATATTTTAATGGATGTTTTAATGCTTGTAGTTATCCATTTATAATTACTTATTAGAAAGCATTTTACCTAGAACAGTAGCTAATGAAAGCCAATTTTAACAGGAAACATTTTAATTGAAGAATGTAACTAAATTAAATTTTAATGTCTCATGTGCTGATAACACAAATGCAAGTTTTGGTGGAGTATACACACAAAATTACAACAAAAAATTGGCAGGAAGCTTCTAGGCATTGTGTGTTTTGACTATATCGTGCATAATTGTGTATATAATGGAGTTGAAAAACTACCTTTTGATATAGAATAGTTGTAATTAAAATATCCATTTTCGCATTTATACAGTCAGAATGGAGATATTAAAATAATTCTGCAAATTCATGGACATTGAGTATAAGAAACTATTGTCACTTGGTACAGCAAGATTTTAAAATCTATTATCAGTCATCATATGATTCTTTTAATTTGGGATGGTTTTAATTGTTTTTTTTTCTTTCTGAATTTGAGAAATCTTGTCCAAGGATTTTTTAAAAACCAATTCAATGAGTTGTTAGCTTTCAAATTTTTTAAGAAGTTGTTACTATTTTTGAAAAAAAAATTAAATTTCTTCCATAGAGATTGCTTTAAAGCACAAGGAATTAAAAATGAAATTAAAAGACTGAAAAGATAATAAATTCATTCTTCAATCTTCCAAACAAAAGATATATCTCTATGTAAATTAAGTAACTGTAAACAAAGTTTTTGATAGTCACATTTTAAATTTTTATTAAAGCCTGTGTTTATTACTTAGAAATGTGTGGAAATAGCCTCAGTGGCACAAAAAAATTTTCATGGATAAAAGAAAAATCAGGATTTTGAGTCTCGATGGTCAACTGTTAAAGAATCAGCAGAACTTATTAATTCAATTCTCTCTGAAGAATCAGCTACTGATATAGACAAAACTTTTGACAAAATTTCAGTTATAAAAATAGTACTGCAAGATTTAAAACTAAGAATTAAAAAAAGAAGCAATAAGGAAGAAATATTAAAGCTTTAAAAACATTACTTCTAATTTACTGATTTCTATGTTGAAGTATTCCAAATACTTCAAGCAAATGAAAGTGAATATCCTAATTTTCAAAATTATTAGAATTCATTTTTTGTCTCCCAGGATCCACAGTGACAGCTGAATGAGTTTTTTCTATTACAAGAAACATTTAATCTGATGTTCGAAACAAATTGTTAGTAAAAAACACTAAATGCCTATTACGAATTTTAGAAATGCAAAAGTCAAGTGTGCAGAGTTCTATACACTAATTAAAAATGATAACATTTTGTTTAAAAAAATTCACTCAAAAAATATGACTAGTTAAAAAATGAATAATTTTGTTCAGTTTGAAAATTAATATTTTTGATTAAAGTTTTGATTTATTCAATAAATATTATTTGGTTTCAGAATATTATTACAAAATATTCTAGATCATATTCTTATTCTCTTTCAATATAAATATTTATTTAATTTAATGGCTCCAGCAGCAGGAATGGCAAGTGTCAATAAAAAGTTTTTTTTTGTTTTCCAGGTATTCATATTTTATGAACTGAAGATCTGGCAATCCCATTATTGCATATATTAAGTGTATAATTAAAAGAAGTCACCACTATCTAATACAACTTACTGCAAGCCATGAGATGAAAGTGATATGATGTGTTAAACCTTAATTTTAAAGTTTAAAATTTATTTGAATGAGAAAATAGAAAAAACATAAATCTAGAGACATTTCTTAGTCAAATTATTTAATTCAATTTATAATAAAATGAAATTTAATGAACTAATATGTAATTACATTACACAGTAAACTTCTTTATTAATCATAATTAGTCATTAGTTTCTGTAAAAACAAATATTTGTTAAATAATTTAATTTTTACTCTATAAATTATTAAGATTAACAACTTACAGCATATATTTTGTTTTAGTAAATAGTTCTAATTGATAATTTTACATATTTGTTTGAGAATAAAAAGATAAAAGCAGACTAGTAAATACACAGACATATAAGCAGATAAATGAATGCAAACAAAAAACATATAAATACACAGATACATAGGCAATCAATTGAACATATGCAGAATTATTCTTAATGTATTTTCAGTGCTGAACACTTTGTCAAAAGCAGTTATTATATTCAAAATAATTTTTTATTTTGATTTTGACAGTTGCCTTTGACAAGGATGATTGGCAATGAAATGCCTTAAGGTTATATTTAAAGTTTCCAGTACTTTCCCCATATATGAAGCAGTATGAGTATTTTATCACAATGACAGAGTTATCATAATGTTTCTTATAAGAAAGATAAATCAATAGGTAGATAGGTGTTTGGTTTAATAAAATTGGCAAGAGAAATTATGAGCAAGCATCCAGATAGGCACATGGATAATAAATAGATAAATATGTGGATATATGAGTGGATAGACAGATAAATAGATGAATGAGAGGAAGCAGATAAAAAAGAAAGAATTGATAAAAAGAAAAAAAACAAATAATCTGGTAGATGGATAGTTAGATGATTAAATAAATAAATGAATAAAATGTATATCATAGCCAAGCATTGGTGGCCGAGTGGTCAGCACAGCTGCCTTACAAGCAGTTGTACCAAGTTCGCTTCCCAGCCAATGCTTTGACACATGAAAAAAAAATGTATATCATAAATGTTAACTCATTGTAAATTGCAAGATTTTGCCTGTTAATTTGTCAAAAAGGAAATAGTGGATTTAAAAATGTGATGGGAATAACATCCTCTTGCTCTCAAATCAAGATGCTTCAGATTAGTTTATATAAATATGAATTTAGGTTAAAGATAAAATGGTCATTCTTATTTTTATAAAGTTTTTATCTTGTGTTGAGGTTTGAGAATTCCTTTTATAGCAAAAAATTATATCATTTGGCTACTGTAAACTCCTGTAAAAAAATTTAAAGCCTTTTCTTTTTATAAATGCTAAAATTGTGTGTTCGTGTTATGAAATAGAAAATAAAGTCGCAGTACTCAATTATAAATTAATTCTTGCATTACTTTATTTTCTACTTTATGTGTAAAGTAAATAATACTTTGCACCTAAAATCTTTCTCCACTACTGTATACAAGCTCTTACTTAGATATAAATAAAATACACGTGCCACTTTAAGTATTGAAACTTACGTTCTTAAAATTCAGACCATGAGTTGATTTTAACAATTCAAATTTGAACTAAATTTTTAGAAAATTTGTTGCTTTTCGTGTGTTTGATTAATGTTTGTTGATAATTTGAAAAATTAATAATTTAATATAAATTAAAAGATATTATTTGTTACTTGTAGAAGTATATATTTTTTCTCCCGTTTTAACGATAATGGTGTCAAGGAAAATACTTGATGAAATTTCTCTCTTTTTAGAAACATAAAACATTGTTATTATTTACTTTTCCTATTGATGAAGCTTTTTTTTTTTCCTTTGGTTACTTTTTTGTTATTATTAAGTGAAATTTTTTTTTTGCTTTTTTGACGGATATAAAACTCATTAAAAAAATATAGAAAGTATATGAGCACAGACTGTCACAAGACCCACCACTCTCCGTGCTATCTCATAACACCGATACACTTAAACACATATATGTCGAAATAATAAATAATCACCAGTATACATATTTCATGCTAAAACAGCAATCATTAGTTGGTCCAGATTATCATCTCTACATATATATACAATAAGTGCTCAGATATGTTATTAAAAAAAATAGTAATTATAAAAATCTTCTATATCAAGCATGACTTCTTTTTTTCGAGCAGCAAACCTCCATGAGATTTTTCTCATTATAAGTCAGGCCACATTACTAAAGGAGCACTTTTTTATAAACATCATATTTAATGTAAAATATACCAAAATAAAATTATTTTTAAAAGAAAATTTATTTATGTTTTAAATCAAGTTATTATAGTGGTATAAACATTAATTAAGTATGTCATAAACTGAGTCATAAAGAGCTGAACGTTGCCCATGGTCGTACTATATAATGTAGTTACATTAAAAAATTTCTAAATAAATTTAAGTTCAGCAAAGAGAGATCTTACTTAAAATAAATATATGTTGTTTATTAAAATAGTTATATGTTCAACAGAAGGACATTATATCATGGATGCAACTTGACAGACTTAAGAAAATTAAATAAACCATTTTGTTAATATTTTTCCTATATTGAAATCAATCTCTTTTGACCTAATTTATGAAAGGAAACTTTGAATACAATTGAGTACAGAATTTTAAAAAAAAAGATCATTTAGAATGTTTTAATTTAGTCTATATTATTTTTTTCCAACTGAATTTTTCATCTAAGATGTGATTTAAAATATGAAATATTATTTTTAAAATAAAGTAGTAAAATATTTTGAGTTGTTTGTTAAAATAAAAGAAAACAAAAATAAGGAAAAGATCTATCTACAGAAGAAATTTTTTTAAAAAAATTGATTTTTTTTTTTTTAATATAATAAAATAAAAGGATAATTGATTTACTTTTTTAAAACAATTATAATTGATATAAGCACTATAAACAGAGAATAAAAAAAGCTTAAGAATAAAAGTTTTATTATAGTATACTGAGCAGCTTTCGATATCTTAACTCTGTTATCACACTCATAGCAATGATTAGTGGATGAGAAGGTTGAGGGTAAAATATATAATGTAAATTTTATGTAAATGTATACCATTAAGTTACATGGCCCACGTTTTAGAGAGAGGAAAACAGGATTTCTTTTCATTTATCAAGTTAGCATTGTTAATGATATGCCAAGCCTCTTTTTATCTTGCATTTAGAATATTTCTTTTATACATTCAACACTAGCTGATTTGAGTATTTGGCTGGGTTTGTTTTCATGCTCTAGAAATATGGATTTGTGGTCTGAATTGTTTTAGCCCTTCTATAGAGATAGTGGTATTGTGATGGCATGGGATTCTCCAAGAAAACAACATTGCAAGAAATCTTAGAAGCATTGTGAGGGGTTTGCGCAATAGGAAATTTAGAATTATTAATCAACAAGTGGAATAATATCCAGCATTGTTCTATATAGTATTGAGATCAATATTCTCCCCTCATATTTGGAACTCAAACCCAAGATAATATATATCTGCAATATGTTGTTCTATATAGTATTGAGATCAATATTCTCCCCTCATATTTGGAACTCAAACCCAAGATAATATATATCTGCAATATGTTGATGATGTTTTCATCTGTATTCTAGAGCTCCAAATCAATATTAAACATGATCTTGCAGACAAGTCTCCATTAACCTGGACTTGGACCATAGAACATGAAGATTCATTCAAAGAAATAGAATTTCTTGACATATATCCAAAGAAACAGTACCCAATTAAATTCTAAAATGATAATCAAACCTATCAAAATTAGAGATATTATACATCCTGAATCTATAACTTCCAATTCACACAAATATTCTGGTCTGAAAACATTTCTATATAGAAATATAAACTTGTGCAAGTTGGAATCAGACTATAAATCTAACACTAAAAAATACACTAATGAGTTATGCCTTATTGGGTACAAATATAGGGTGACATCAATATTCTCAATAAACACCAACTGACCTTAAGCCCTGAATATCATTCTTCTATAACCCTAAAGCTCCAAAAATATAAATAAAATCTTCTCTGACTTATGTAGGATCAGCCTTCTAATTCCACCCACTTTAAATCAGTTGATTAATAATTCTAAGGATAAATTCTCCACTGAGCTCACACTGTTTACAAGATTTCTTGCAGACAAATTAACTGTAGTGCTGTTTACTTTGAATAATCCCATGGCAGCCTCACAAAATTTACATAAAATTTTTATTATATATACCCTCTCATCCACTAGTCATTGCTATGAGTATGATATTAGCATTAAGATATCAAATGCTGTTCAGCATACTATAATAAAACTTTTTATTCTTAAGTTTTTCTTACTTAGCATTCCTAATGCTTATATCAATTAATTATTTTTGACATTTTTTAGAATAGTAAGTAAAATTTTTTTAATTATTTGACCATACATTAAATCACATATGAGACCAACTGAATGTTTAAAATCAGTGATTATAGTGAAATATCAGTCATCATAAAAAATAATATAACAGAAAGATAGATAATAACTGATACATAGTAAACTATTTATTGCTAATTAATGGCAGAAACAAAATCTTTCTGTAAAGTACATGTGATATGGAGTCAAAATAAAGATACCATTCTAATCATAGTCAGATAATGAATTGAAAATTGGAAGACCTATTTAGAAACAGCCTTTGCAGTAGCATCATTATATTCAGAAGTTTAAAAATGCTTAAAGATAGGAAACAATTACTGTATTATAAGCAGTAATCCAATTTATTGCTTTATTTCAGAGCACTATTGTAAGCTTAAATAAGTAATGGATGCTAAGTAGTAGTGACAACCAAATTGCTGGACTAGTTATTTTATCAATATTGTCAGCACCAGATTCACACACAACAAACATAATATTTTTTATGTTATTCAAACTAGTAATCTGAGATTCAAACATTCCATTTTTGAACTTAAACTAATTTGCTTATATATGTACATAGATCAGATATTAAATAAATAATTATATATTTTGGTGGCCTCTGATAACCTTTGACACTCTATGAAATAATTTTATATATCAAACAAAGCATTCTATAATTGTCACTAGTCACATTCAAAATCTAATTTGGGCACAGTAATCTTTTCTCTTATTCTAATAGAGAACCATCTATTGTAAATTTGCATCATGTTTAATGATAACTAATGATATATATATATATATATATATATATATATATATATATATCATTAGATATATATATATATATATATATATATATATATATATGTCTAATGATGATATTAAGACAGATAATTCAACTATCATTCATGAGTCATATATTGTTTTCTATCAGGTATCTCTTCATAAGATATCGTCATTTATATAACCAGTTATGTTTTGATAATACATGAGAGTAATAACTATGTAGATAATTTTTAATAGAGTAATACATTATATTACAATATTGTCTCAAAAGAACCATTTGCTATAAGAGCCAACTCAATCTCTGGATTTTTCAACTATCAAGCTTTAAAAAAATATTTTCAAATGGTACCTTTAACAATCCCTCAAACAGGCCACAGTGTTACTAAATTATAGAACTATGTGAACATTGGATGGTTATTAAACTTTTGAACATGATTAGACATCTTTATTATTCCATGTTATGCATATTATGGTATTCAGTTGTCTAATTGCTAAAATGATTCTATAAATGTATCTGTTTCATCTATTGCTTTATAAATTATATTATTTGCATAATCATGGTAGATTTTGACCTATTTTCATCATTCTTTCAAGATGAGAAAACTTTTATGTTCACTAATTGCATATTGGAATTGTCATATCTCACCTTGCCTTTCAGAAGTGGACTAGTCCAGATTCCTTCTTTATCTGATTGGATTAAGCATTCATTGCCACTAACCAATGAGCAAACAGATAAAAATCAGCCAATGCATAGTATGGGCCAATAGGCAGTTATGCTCTCTAAATCCAATTACTTCCAATGAGGTTGGGAATCTGGCAATAAATAGTCAGCCTTAAGGCAGAGAATGTCTGTCTGATCTAAGCAATTGTATGTGTTCTCCATTAAAACCACTGCTAACAGTGAGGGTTTCCCTTATAGTCAATATGCTATCAGTTTATGTGGTAAGGCAAGTCTATGATAGGACTGGAAACTGCTAAGGTCAGAGCCGACTTGAGGCAAGCTGTCTGGTACAACTGAAAGTCATTGGACAAACTCATAAGGCAGGCTGTTATATACAGCTGGAAGTGATTGAGTCCTTCAGGCAAAACCAGTCCTGCATTAGTTGAGATTATATACATGGCAGTATATTCATTGACTATATATTATGTAAATATATTTAATCCTAATAAATAATGTTAGTTAAACTTCAGGTGTTCATATTTTTGTTACTGTTGGTTTGAGTCTACAATCCAGACCAAACACAACAGAATTGGTGCAGTCTGACAAAAGAAATACTTTTCCCAAGACTGGAAAAATAGCATAAATACATGAGTTCACAGTTAAAGACATTTATCATATTAAAATAATTATTCTGCTTGAATAAAAATCACATTCAGCAGTTTGGCAAAATAAAATATGTGAGTGCAAAGAAAATCATCTTGTCATATTTACATAACAGTGATAAAGTTAAATCACTTAAATCTGTCCAATTTAAAATAAAACAGACTAAATCATACACAAGGTGAAAACATCAGCAAACCAAACAAACATCCAGGGACAAGTATGTCAGGTAAGGATGATGCAAATCAAACCAAAGACAGCAGAAAGCCAAAAGAACATCCAGGGACAAGAACATCAAGCAAAAATGATGAACAAACCAGTAGACTAAGGGAACCAACAAAGTGTACAAGATTTGTCCAGTGTATCTGTATGACTACATTCTCCAGGGCTAATTTTAACCAGGGGGATATCATATTTCACCTTGCCTTAAGAAGTGGATCAGTCCAGATTTCTTTCTTATCTGATCAGATTAAGAATTCATTGCCACTAACCAATGAGCAAACAGATAGATAAAAATCAGCCAATGGTTAGTATTGGCCAAGACAGTGGTGCTCTCTGAATCTGTTGCTTCCAGTGAGGTTGGGAATCTGGCAATAAATAGTCAGTCTTTTTGGAGATAAGGCAAAGAATGTCTGTGTCTGTCTGACTTAAGTGATGGTATGCAGTCTCAATTGAAACCATTGCTAACAGTGAATGTTTCCCCTACAGCCATTACATTATTGGTCTATGGTGTGAAGCAAGTCCATGATAGGACTGGAAGTTGCTAAGATCAAAGCCATCTTAAGGCAAGCTGTCTGGTACAGTCAGAAGAGTCATTGGACAAATGCATGAGGCAGGCTGTTACATACAGCTAGAAGTGAATCAAATCTTTCAGGCATGACTGGCCCTGCATTAATTGAGATTATATACATGGCAGTATATTCATTGATTGTGTATTATGTAAACATATTTAATCCTAATAAATAATAATAATTAAACTTCAGGTTCATGTTTTTTGTTACTGATAGTTTGAATCAACAAACCGGACCAAACACAACAGAAATCATTAAAAGTTATTGTATAAGTTGTTGATAGTTCAGATTTTTCAATCTTCAATTTACTGTCTATTATTAGAATATCAATTGGTATCATTTAATACTAAATCATACATGCACTTTACTACTGTTACACAATGCTTTATTTATCACCCTCTTTTGCAGTTGAGGTTAGGAGATATAAAGTTCTAAAGAAGATTGCTGGGGCAATCAAAACTGTAAACTATAAAAGAGAGTGGTAAATAAAGCATTGCATAACAGTAGTAAAGTTCATGAATGATTTAGTATTATATGGTATATATCTGGCAATGCAATAAGAAACAATAGTTAATATCAATTGTTATATACTCAATGAAAATCTATTGTCAAACTCATCAGACATATTCTAAGCATTGAGTAGAGTAATTCATTGTTTGAGATTAAATAATGTTACATTACATTGTAAGCTAGAAATGTACTGTATCTCTTAATCAATGAAATTAGTAAAGACAAATAGCTACATAAGTTGTGTAGTCAAAATATATTTACATAAAGAAAAAAGCAAACAATTCTAAAAAAGAAAGCAGTGTTTAGATGTTTCTGATATTGAATAGGTAACTATTAGGTATTTGTGAGTTTTCCACTAAACCAAGATGGCAGCCCATATTTTTGATAAATCTACAATTTTGCGGGGGGGCCAAAAATATTTACAAAAAAATGCCTGCTAAGAAACGTCATATTTAATATTTACATTTTATTTTTTATTGCAGTTATTTTTAAAAAAGAAATCATTGTGCAAAAATTAATTACAATATTTACAGTTTATTTATTTTATTTTATTTTATTTTTTTTGGATTAACTTATTAACAGAAAAATAAAAAAAAATCTAAATACATAGTGTGCAAATTATATTATGACCATTAACACACACTTTTTGGAAGAGCTGGATACTATACTTTTGGAAATAGTCCACTGCATCGTATTATGTGGTAGGAAAGTCTCATATTTTTATCATAATGACCATTTACGGAAAAAACTATTGACAAAAAGAAACAAGCTGAATCGAATCAAAATACGACAATCTTAAAAGTATCTCCTCGCTTTCCATCTTGCAATATAAGTAAAAATAAAAAATTGAAATAATGCTTCTTAATGAAATTTATTGGAATGTATTTTTTTTTTAAAAAAATGTAACAATCAATCTTGTTTTCATTTTCAACTAACACATCTTCATTAGATTGTAAGCCCTCGAAATTATATATTTATCAAAAATACAGGCTGCCATGTTGGCTTACTGGAATAAATATTAAAATGGATGCTGGTAGAAAATAATATGTTTATCACCATTAATATACGATAACTAATTTTTGTATTTGTATGAAAGATTGGTTTCATTCCAAGGCAATTTAAAGATACTGCAAATTGATTTGCCAATTTTTTCTCATAGTATGGCAAAAAATGAAGGATATTTTGCACACACTCATTTGAACTGATCACTTTTCAGATTTTTTTACAATATACAATAATACATTGCACAGGCTTAAACCTGCATTTATATATGTAATATAGGCAGGATTCGAACTCAGACTTTCACACGACCCACTATTCTCAGTGCCATCTCATATTGCTGGCCCACCGGATCACACATGTTGAAAAGATAAATAATCACCAAATATACAATAATGTAAATAAATACATTGTACAGGCTTAAACCTGCATTTATATGTGTAATATAGGCAGGATTCGAACTCAGATTCAATTTTTTTTATAATATATAATAATACATTGCACAGGCTTAAACCTGCATTTACATATGTAATATAGGCGGGATTCGAACTCAGACTTTCACATGACCCACTACTCTCAGTGCCATCTCATATTGCTGGCTCATCTGATCACACACATGTTGAAAAGATAAATAATCACCAATATATGTGGTTCCACCATCAGATTTTCAATGAAATGGAAGGCTAAAGAGTTGTGAGTTGGAATAGTTTGAAGCCTGTCCATTAAAGTATGAAGATTGGCTATCTTAATATAAAGCTGAGCACTGATCATATATATGTGTGAGGATAGTAATCTAGACCAACTGATGATTGCTGGTTTAGCATGAAATACGTATATTGGTGATTATTTATCTTTTCAACATGTGTGTGATCAGGTGGGTCAGCAGTATGAGATGGCACTGAGAGTAGTGGGTCGTGTGAAAGTCTGAGTTTGAATCCCGCATATATTATATATATAAATGCAGGTTTAAGCCTGTACAATGTATTAATTTATATAAATAGTGTATAATAGGTCTGCCCTCACATATGTATGTATAAATGGATTATTCTCCTGTACATGAGGGGTCAGAATGACTAATATGTCAACATGGGTAGGATGACAACCTTGGCACTAATAAGGACTTTGAATGTTCCATCATCAGATTTTCAATGAAACGGGAGGTTGAAGACTTGTGAGTTGAAATAGTTTGAAGCCTGTCCATTAAAGTATGAAGATTGGCTATCTTAATATAAAGCTGAGCACTGATTATATATATATATGTGTGAGGATAGTAATCTAAACCAACTGATGATTGCTGGTTTAGCATGAAATACGTATATTGGTGATTATTTATCTTTTCAACATGTGTGTGATCAGGTGGGTCAGCAATATGAGATGGCACTGAGAGTAGTAGATTGTGTGAAAGTCTGAGTTCGAATAATGTAAATAGTATTATTTTATTAATAATATATACTTTATATAAATATAAAATGAAAGCAAGAAGTAGTTATCGAAAAAAGTTTAAAAAATTATCTTTGATATTATTATTACTGTCGCATAATTAGACAGATAAAATTTGGATAAATCAATTTTAGTGTGGGAGAAAGAAAAAATAATTTGGGATAAAGGTTTTGATTTTTATCAAAGCTTTGTTGGATAATTTCAAAAAATTGCTGTTAAATTATTTTCAAAGTTACTGTCATTTTTATGCTTTGACTGTTAAAAAAAAAGTTTTAACTCTAGTTTGCACATGTTATGTTAAAAATAATTTATCCAGTTTGTTAATTATTTAATAAAAAAATATAATAATTATATATATGTCAAAGCGTTGACCTGGAAGCGAACCCGGGCCAGCTGCTTGGAAGGCAGCTATGCTAACTGATGAACATTTTATACTTTATAACAATTTCTTTTTGTAAACTTTAAGAAAATTTTTAATAAGTCAATTTTTTTAAATCTATTTTTTGCGAAGCTCAAATTTTTTTAATTAATCTGGTGGTGAGGGGGAATTTAATACATAGATAAAATGTAATTAGAGGTTGTATACTGAAACATTATTTTGTATATAATGTAATTCTAATTTGAAAATGTTTGTTCATTTGCATATCGAAGTAGGTTTTTTTTATAACTTAATGTTAAATGTTCTTTTGTTGAAGTTCACCATAATTATAGCTTTCTTCAATTAATTATTCTTACTGCTTTATTTATACTGTAATTATGCATGCATTTTTTAGTTAAATTAGTCTATTTAAATATTCCATTTGTTAGATAATTATACACTGTTTTACCTTTCTTTTTCCGTCATAGCACTCCACACACACTAGATTTGACTGTTTATGGATCAAAGCTATGCTCAAATTGTTTTTCCTGGTTCTAAAAAACAGTCTTATATTCTGGGTTGGTTTTATAATGTCTTTATAAATATTTCTACTGCACTAAACTGGTTGACATATTAGCTTTAGAATCCTAGAAGTATACAGTCGTGCAACCTGACCTGTTGCATGGAATCTCATATATTTTTGTTCTCCTTTTAATAATTTTTCCTTAATGTTGTTAATCATCCTATTATGATTGTAATGAACTTCCCCACAAGTGCACTTAGCATTATGTTATAAAGAAAAAATTTGAATTACAAATACAAACGAAGGAAAAAAATCAATATAATATATAATGTATATGTAAAAATATAAACATAATAGAAGTAAATGTATATAAAATTAAGTAATAATTTATAAATAATATAATGTATCATTTTTTGTTTGTTTAATTAATTAAATCTGAACATTACAAAAATAAAATGTAAAAGAAATTTATTAAATCTTAAATAATATACAATGTTAACAGAAAAGAGAAAATTATTTATATTTGGAAACTACTATGATTTTTTTTTTTTTTACCTTTTTAAAAGTTTGTATGTGAGAATTGAAAATAAAGATCAAAATTGTTCTAAATAATATGTTTCCTATAACTCCCTGTGGTTGTAAAAATTGGAGGCTGAAAAAAAAAACTAGAAAAATATTAAAAGTTTTAAAAGTGTAATCCTTATAAAAATTTGAGAATTATATAAATAATAAGCAAAATCAATAAATAGATATGTAATTAGATTATGAATGAGTTGTTGATAAGCATGTTGAAATTGATCAATTTTGCTTAAATTCTAAGATGATCTAGTTCGTTATAAAAATTATAATATTTGGAAAGGTGAAAAACTTAACTAACCATGAAAGATAGATAGTAGATTCCATCATTATGATAACGATTGTACTTTTTTACAACTTGGAAAAATAAAATAGATGATGAATTGTACTGTGAAAATGCTATTCATATGATTGGCTTGAGTCAATATTGATTTGAAAGTAACTATTGGTAACAACAATGCTGCTGCTGCTACCGCTACTGCTACCACTGCTACTACTACTACTGTATGAATTTTATAAATTGAAATGTTTAAAAAAAAGTGGACATGAACATTTTGACAATACGGCAGAAAAAAATGCATTTATGCAAAAAGAAAAATTAAACATCTATCTTTTTTTTTTTGTTATTTTGAAAATTATCACATAACCAGTATTCTGCCAAAAATCAAATTTATCTACAGACAATTACAAATGATAACATTAAAATATGTAATTATTCAGCTAATTATAAAGTTATATTCTCAACAAATAAATTGGTTTGGATTCATAAATTTAGAATCTTAAAACATTTATGTCATTATTTTTGAAAACAAAATAAAAATAGAATAGTCAATGATGGATGCTTATATGCAGCAATTTCTATTGCCTACATAAAAAATCATTAAACAGATATTAGTCATGGAAACATGTTTGTATTTCATGTAGTGCTTTTATTTACTAAATCAATGTTTCCATAATTTAATAGTAGTGAAGTTAGATGGTGGAATCATCTGAAATACTTTTAAAATATTTTACTTATTTTGATTATGGAATTTAATTTTTTTTTTGTTTAAAAAAATATTTTTTATGCAGCTGCAATGTGAGAAATCCTTGACTTTCATACATTATACTTTCATACAATTCACTATTTTGTATGAGGATAATAGAAAAAGACACAGCATGTTACAGATCTTTTTATCAAGAAAAGAAAAAGAAAAGTACAATTCAACTATCTCCTGATAAATTTATAAAAAAAAACACTAGATACTTCTCAATAAAGTGTTATTTTAAAAACACGTTTTGATGTTTTTTCTTATATTGCTCTACTTTTGTACATTTCAATTTTCATACCCATTTTAGAAACCAATTAGGTATGAAAGTTGAGGACTGCCTGTATTTACATTTCTATACATTGTTTTTAAAATGAAACAGTCAGGAAAGTTTTAATTTGCCCTTAATTCAACAGAATAATATTGACAGGACAAAAATTTCATATTTCACTACTTACAACGATAATGATCTGAAACTTAATAAGCCACTAATTTGAACTATCTATGTAAAAAACATTGAGAAATTTTATAAATTTTATTTATGTTATTAATATTTGCAGGTACTATATATCAAACATCACATCTTTTCACTTTGTCTATGTTTTGTACTACTTGCAATAGTGTCTGTTTTTCATGCAACCTATACTAAAATTAGAGAATAAGTCTAATGAATTGCAGTTAATGTTTAATATTTTTTATAAATGTAGTATGCAGGTATTGTTCTAACAGGTCACTCAATTTTAGCCAAATAAGATAGTGAAATGAGGGTGTGAATGAATTATGTGGTATCATGATTATCTTGTTTGAAAATGGATTGTGTAGTAAATAAATTGCAACTTCCAATAGTTGGCTAATGAATAGAATGAGATTGAATTTGATATTGAGAAAGTTATTTTCTATTTATTTTGTTTAGAGTTAACATAATCTAAAGCAAAGACTTAATTAAAAATGGTGTAAAACACTGGTTGGAAGTTTTTTAAATGGGATTGATAAAAAATAAAAATGAATTAGTTCAATAAAATTAGAAATGTTGTATTATAAAAAAGAATAAAAAGAATATTGGTTAAAGTATTATAAAACTGTAAAAGAATTGAATAAAGTATTTAGATAGTTACTGGAATTTTGAAAGATATTTCTTGAAAGGTTATCTATGATTTCTGAGTTTATATTATAAAAAAGTGAAGAAAGAAGGAATTTTCGATATTTAAGGATGTTCTGAGCACAACACATGCTGCTCGGATAAAAAAAAACTTTAAAAATTAATATTTGTAGATAACTGATGACACAATAAATTCAATTATTTTGTGCATTTTTTTTAGTTTTTTCATTTCTATGTATAAAATTAATTTTGAGGGAATCATGCGCTATGGATTCAATTACACATTTAAAATTAAACTATTAGATTGCAATAATTAGAAGTAAGTCAGCAGTAGCCTTTCTCAATATGGACATTTTTAAATCATAGTTAGACACTCAAGATATGAATAAGTATTAAATCATAGTAGTAGAAACAAGTTCTTTAATTTTAATATAACAAAATAATGAGATTAAATAAAATATCTTATATAGTCATTTTTATGAAGAAAATATGAGAAATCCACTGCAATATTTTTATAAATACCTTTTTCTCTTAGATAAGAATTCCGTGTATATCTGAACTTTTAACAACAAAATGTAACGTATTTATATTTATAATATTAGAATAAACTAATACTACTGGAAAAAATAATACAAAACATTTAATGTACTTGAAATTTGCTTTTTTAAAAAAAATTGCATAAATGATTGTATTTATAGAGTCAATTTCTTCTTCAATGTTTATCAAACTACACTTTTTTTTCCATATGTCATAGCATCGGCCAGGAGGCGAACCCGCAACAACCGTCTACAAGGCTGACCTCTCGGCTAACAACGCTTACACTTTTGCATATATTTAAATATGTAAAACTTGTTGCAAATTAATTCATATTAGTAATAACTGCATTATTAATATATACTTATTGTAGTATTAATTCCATGTGAGATACAAACATAAAAATAGTATACAGATACAATTGTTTTCTAAAATGTTTTTCTATCTACCTCACTTTTCTCAAAAAGTAATCGAGGAATTTCAATCATTTATTTTTATAACCGAGTCATTTTCGCAAAAAAAAGATCTCAATAATATTCTTATTTTCAAACGTTTTTCTAAATTTAATAAATAAAAATATTTTGAAAGCAATAACATATCTAGAAAATACTTTTATCTGTACAATTAGGAACTATATGCTAACGAAGTAGAAAATCACAATTCCCTTTTTAATAAAGCAATATGAATTGAATTTTAGTGAAGTATTAATTCGTATATCTGTTATGAAATACTGCTAATTAATATTAGTTTGAATAAATTAAAGATATCTAAATTATAGCACAAACCTGTGCTAATTGAAAATATTGATCAGGTATTTTAATAAAAGAAAGTAATAAAGCATTTTATCTTCTAAATGGTGCCTTACTCTTGCTTTCTTTCAGTTATTTTACTTGTTTTTTCAACATTGATTTAATAAGATATATAATTTGGTAAATAGAATTAATGATTACATTTATTAATCTCAATAATAATATTGTTTTGTTTTTTTTTACAGCTAAAAACTTTTAAGACTTTAGTTTTAGAAAATCAACTAAATTCAGCTGAGTACAGCCAAATCTTTCACTATCTCAAATTGCAAATGGAAAAAATACAAAATGATGTTTTCACTCCCAATTCATCAACAAAATCCTCTTCAGAATCATTCTATCTTTTAAATTCAAATGACAAAATTGATAGTATATTAGATCAAATAGTAAAGATAAAACAAACTGTTGGAGATTTAGAGCAGTCTGAAAGAGAACTTAATATAGTAAGTAAACAATTTTTACATTACTATTGTTTGATTGTTTTTCTCTTAATAATTATTGGAGAGATTGACTGGCTATCATAGATTAACAACTATTCATTTTTTTACTCTTTGGTTATCTTCAATTAAAAATAAAAGTTTTCTTTTTGAAATTGAGATTTATGCTGATAGAAGATGAAAGAGATGTTAAACATAGAACTACACACTTCTAGATTAAGAAACGAGCTTCAAATAAAAGATCATTTTTCATTGCTTTTTAAATTGCTTTTGAGATTCCAATTACGTGTCACTATTTAGGTTTTATTTATACAAATCAAATTAGAATTTGTATGTAGAATTTTTCTTATTGTTGTTAGTTTTTTATTTGTATAATGTGATTGTTTACAGTGTACACAAGAACACTCATAAATCTCTGTAAATAAATAACTGAACAGGAAATAACTGAAGCTTCCAATGAGTTATGTCACGTTCGCAAGTTGTTGTTGTTTTTATCAGTGTATCTTTCACCCTTAGCTCAATCCTATCACAATCTCATCAAGAAAAATAGTTAAATGCAATAGGAAAATAAAAGATGAACTTTCTTAATATAAAATGAAAATATTCTTGACATTATGAATAATGTAAAATTAGTGAGAGAGAAAAAAAATCACAACAATGAATAAAAGGATTTTTAAAAATATCACATTTTAAAAATGTTATATATATGGTAGAAAATTATTTAAAGAAAAAAATTAACATAATTCACAAGATATACTAACAAAGCATTGGGTGGATTTCTCTGCATTTAATACATGCTTTCAGGAATAGTTTTTTTCACTCTTTTTCAGAGCCATTTATTGGCAATTTGAGTAATCTAGTGTTTATTGATTGTGTAAGTTTAAAATAGGTGGCTGTGGATTAGAGTAAAGAAAAATGCTTCTAAAAGTATGTGTAATAAATGTGAAAAATCGAATAAACAAAAAGAATGCTTTTTTTTTCTTTGCTTTGAGAAATATGTACAATATATTGAAATATATGTGTGTATGTGGAAAATGCTTGATACAAATTTATTTCAATGCAACTTTCTATAATAATAGCATTTTTTGAAAATAAATATACATTTAATATTCAGTTATCTTAATTAAAGCTATATGAGAATCATGATACTTGAATATCACATGATCTCTAAAATAGTCAACCATATTATAAGAAATAGGAAAATATTTTGTAATCTTGTATTAGATTAGCACATTCTAAAATTAAAATTTGTTGGGTTTCTTCCCCAATTTTTTCATAAATTTGCTTAGCAGTAATTACATTTTTAGCTTCTAGAATATGAAAATTCAAGTTAGCTGTACATTAAAACTCTAATGATTTTTTTTTCTATGTCAAAAGTGCATCAAATTTATTATTTTAAAAAAACCAACTAAAATATTACTAGAAGAATACTAATATTACAATTTAAATTCTCTATGCATGTTTTTTTAATATCCTTTCATAAAATTAATTAAAGCTAAAAACAACTTTTCCTTGTTCATAGCCAAGACTCCATAATATTACAGTTATAATATTTTCTTTTATAGTCATCACATTGACATTTATCTGATAACCAATCTGATTAACTTGCAAGCATTCTCTTTTAACTAAAAATGGTTAGATATTCATTTACCAACCATTGTTGAATAGTTAACTGAGTTGTTTATGAATTATCTATTTGGAAAGAAAATCTTAAAAACTATTTGTGGCATGAAAATTAGTTAGGTTATTTCAGGTGCTGGTCATAATAGTTTGATATGCCATTATATCATGAGGTGATTACCCCACTCACTATTAACCATTTCCAGAATTAGTAGAAAATAACTTGAACCACACATATAATAAGTTTAAGTAAATACTAGTATATTTTTAAAAAAATATTTATTAGAGACTAATTAAAATAAGCAGCTTGCTTTTGGCTAATTTAAACATTTTCAATTATTTTGACCAATATAATTAAAAATGGCTTTTAAAAGCATGTTTCAAATTATTATTTAGATAATAATTAATTTAAATGTATTATATATATATATATATATATAGGAAAGCCATCAACACTTAACCAATACCAATATTATTAGTAATCAACCATTTCAATCTGTTGTCAAGGCAACCTCATTTAATCAATAAACATGGAATTCTACTTTTATCTATGGACTAATATATTTATATAGACACTAAAGATTGCATCTTGACTATAGAGAGATGAATTATTCGTTCAAATAAGTTTAATTAAATCTTATTAAACCGTTAAATATAACCTGTTCTAGAAGGAGGCTAACAAATAATTATAATTTTCAAATTGCACTCCGACCATGTATAATTTAAATAATAAAGTTAATAATGCACAAGGCTAGATAAGGTGTCCAATATAAAAATATGAAAGCAATCAACTCTTAAATAATATCATTATCATTAACAATCAATAACCTCAATCTATTGTCAAGGCAACCTTTAATTAAAGGTGAAAATCCACATTTATCTATGGTTAATATATATATAGAAACTAAAGATTGCAACTTGACTGCCAAGATTTAAATTATTAATACAAAGAAGTTTAAATAAACCTCATTAAACAGGTAAATATATAAAACACACAATATAATATAAAATAAAATATCATTATACATCCGCAGTAATTGTATGTATGTATATATATATTATAAAAATAACACAGAAGCTTTTTTCAGCAAATATTTTTTCTTTTTGCCTTTATCAATATGATAGAAATTATTTTAAGCTTCAATTTACCTTAGGTACATAGTAACATTTATCTTTTTTAGATGTAAAATTAACTAGTACTAATTATAAAAAAACCAATCCAATTACTTACAAATATAATGTTCAAGGGATTTTTTTCTTTTGGTTTCCCTTTTTGCCTTTTTTGTACATTTTTTCCTCCCCTTTTCTTCCTTTCTTTTTTCTTTTATCCTTTTCTTTTCCAATTAAACAACATTCCATTCATTTTTAATTAGTCAATTATTAATAAAATTAATTGATGTTGTATGTACAGTAACATTTGTTGTTATTAATATAATTAGTTTTATGTATTTTTCTTCTGTTATGTTTTTTAATATAGTTTATTTAATTTATTCTTTATAGAAAATATAAAACTTTTAAGTTATATTAAAGAACCTAACAGAAGGAAATTATATCAAACTAATTATATTAATTATAACAAACATATATATTGAACCTGATTGAAATCCGGTTCAATGGTGTTGT